>JANHGC010002848.1:39974-50690 GCA_027560395.1 Boaedon fuliginosus | reverse complement strand
GGAAAATAAGCTGTAGCATGATTTTTCAAGATGCTCGCTATTGTTGTTGTTGTTGTTGTTTAATTTGTATGCCGCCCAATCCCAAAGGACTCAGGGTGGCTGACAACATAATAAAAAACATGTATCATACAAATATTTAAAAATCCCCTAAAATTACAAATATTGGTGGCTTAATCTTATCCAGCCCTCCAGAACAGCCAGGTCTTGAGTGCTTTGTGGAAGGTTCACAGGTCTGGGACATTCCAGAGCTCCAGTGGTAGATCATTCCAGAGGGCAGGGGTCACTGTGGAAAAGGCTCTCTTCTGTGGGATTGCCAGAGGACATCTGGATGGAGGCAAATGGTGGCAGGAGGCAGTCTTAAAGGTAACCTGGTCCAATGCCATGTAGGACTTTAAAGGTAACGACTAGCCTACTGGGAGCCAATGCAAGTCACACAAGAGTGGTGTGACATGGGAGTATTGAGGAACCCCATGACTATCCATGTAGGTGCATTTTGGACCAGTTGAAGCTTCCAAATACTTTACAAGGCCAGCCCCAAGTAGAGCGCATTGCAGTAACCTAGCTGTGAGGTGATGAGGGCATGAGTGACTGTGTGTAATGCTTCTCGGTCCAGAAAGGGATGCAACTGGTGCACCAGGCGAACCTGGGCAAAGATCCCTCTGGCCACAGCCATCAAATGATCTTCTAATTTTAACTGTGGATCCAGAATGATCCCAAACCGTGAACCCTCTCAGAGGGGTCAACACCTCCCCCTCTATTTCCAACAACGTCAAATGTTGGATGGTCCAAGAAGTAGGGACCTAAAGCCATTCGGTTTTGTCAGGGTTGAGCTTGAGCCTGTTGGTCCCCATCCAGACCTCAAGCCCTCAGGCACTGGGACATCAGTTCAGCAGCATCATTGGGTTGGTTCAGGGTGGAGATGAACAATTGGGTATCATCAGCATACTGATGATACTGCACCCTGAACCCTAACCCTAACCCTGATCTCACCCAGTGGTTTCATATAGATGTTGAATAGGAGGGGCGAGAGAACTGAACCATGAGGGACTCTGCAGGCCAGGGGCCTCGGGCTTGACTTCTGCCCCCCTACCAACATCCTACCTCTGTCCCCCTATAAGCCCTACTCCCAAAATAAGTCCCAGCTAAGATTATCAGCCAGATGAACCGGACATATTTAGTATAGTATTTTCCCCAAAATAAGACCTTAGTAGAAAATAAGCCCTAATGTGTCTTTTGGAGCAAAAATAAGACTGGGTCTTATATTTGGGGAAACACCGTAATGTAATTTCCAGGACCACTGAAACAAATCCAATGTGTTCTATGAAAAATACTTGGTACCAGATCATCAGGAGGAACACGCTTAAAATACGTGTTTCAAATGGGAAATCAGAACCCCTGTCCCTGAGAATAGCCAGTGACGGAAGAGGCTACTTTTGCTATTACAGTTTTTAAGCCTCTCTCTAAATCAGGCACTGAGGATATCTAAACTTTGGCCTACCTAAAGCCAAGGATTTAATCTCAATCCTTCTGGGCTTTAGAAAAAGCTTGTGGAGAGAAAGGCAGAAAGCCATTGTTCAGTGGGAAGTTTAAGTTTTATTAGATTTATACCCCGCCTTTCTTCCCCCAAATGTTTACTAATCTGCAATCTATTCTGCAAACAACTCCAGTTACTTTCAGCCATGCTCATGCTGCATCGGAGTTATTGGAATTGAGGTATATTTATAAAGGGTACAAGTTGGGAAGCCTCCATAAGATGATTTGACTTTTATGTGTGTGTCATATTTTAAGGTGTCATTTTATGAAGTAGCCTGGGAAAAGATGAGCTGCTAGACAAGAAATTAGAGGAGCACCCTATTTCTTTGACTCTTCTAGTCACAATGAAAAAGAACGTCATTTTCCCATTCAGCAATGCTATTTTTATCACCCTAGCCTAGGGAGTTAAGCTGTTTAAGAAGCCCTCCTGGGATCTCCACGAATTGCTCCCTATAGAAGCTCATAGGGAATGGCTCCTGATTTCAGTAGGTAGTCAGAAGCCTTGTTGAAGAGACCGTCACTTTTCAATGTCCCCTCTCCACTGGTTTGCCATCTTTGCCAAAGGACACCATGCTACTCTTTCAATTACCTTAGACACTGGACAAAACTACTTGCTGTGTTGAACAGGCTGCAGAGGCACCTCTGAGTAAGATTGCAGCCAATGGCCAACTTATCTTAGATACAGAAGTATGTTTGTTTGTTTGTTTGTTTGTTTGTTTGTTTATTTATTTATTTATTAGATTTATACCCCAATCAAGGGGAACTCGAGGTGGCTTACAACAAAAGTTAAAATACAATGATTGAAGCAGGTAAAAAACAGTAAAACAATAATAAACCTAACAATAATATCAATCATTCACCATACACCAATCATTCTACTGGTCTTGTTCCATGCTTGCCGACAGAGCCAGGTCTTTGTGGCTCTGTGGAAAGCCAACAGACTCAGGATGGTTCAAATCTCCAGTGGCAGAAGGCAGTCTCGAACGTACTCCATTCCCAAGCCATAAAGGGCTTTAAAAGTTGTCATAAGCACCTTAAATTGCACCCGGAAGACTATTGGGAGCCCGTGCAGCTCATGGAGGAAAGGTGTTATATGGGCGCACCGAGATGCACCCTTTATCACTGCGTGGCCATATTCTGGATCAACTGGAACTTCCAAGCGCTCTTCAAGGGCAGCCCCATGTAGAGCGCATTACAGTAATCTAATCACAAGGTGATCAGGGCATGAATGACTGTAAGAAGAGCCTCCTGGTCCAGGAAGGGGTGCAACTGATACAACAGGCAAACCTGTGCATCAGTTCCCTTGGCCACAGCCATGGATCCAAGAGAATTCCCAAGTTGCGCACCCTTTTTTTCTCTTAAATCAATTTTCAAACACATTATTCTATACATTTCATTCACTAATATAAAATCATAACTTATTTCACAATACCTTTTTCTTTAGTTAATTAGAAAAACAAATCTAAACTATTAATAAGTATAATACATACAAAGTAGATCCCTAAAAACATATTAATCAGTCTATAGTTCATTTAATTTCCCCATTTCTAAAAAATATTTCTCATTATTCCACAATATTCTCATTTCATCACATTGCTCTATCCTCATTTCTCAATATTGCTTACTTCATTTACTTATACTTCCATTTATATGTCATTTATTACCTCAATTTATTATACATATATCCTTCAATTACATCTCATCATTTAGGAATCCAAAATCATGAAATATTTCATCAATTTATTCTAATCTATTATCTTCAATTTATCTTCCTTCCCTTACATTTTAAATTCAGTCTGCAGATTCCCCCTATATAATAATAATATCATTTATCAAGCTGAAATTAAAAAGAAAAACCATAACTCCTCTTGGCCAAAACCTCCCTCCGTAAAAAAGAAACCAGGAACACACATAATCAATTGGTGAGCATAATCCATATAACATAATCCCGTTCCCTTTTGTTTTTTCCTTTGAAAAAAAAAATCAATTGGCATATGAATCATTTATTTCATTCTCCTATCCATCATTTCACTCAGCCTTGTTATTATTCATCATCTCTTGGCTCCTTCTTCATTAATACATTCCCTTTTACTCTTATAATTTCCTTTCTCTGGGTCTCGGAAACCTCCTACATCCGAATCTCATGCTGCAAGCTGCTTGTTTCCATCTTGTGATCTCCCACGTTGTCTACCAGCTCCTTTACTTGATGGTGCTCCTTTCAGCTTTCCTTTCCATGTAACTTTACAGGGTTTTTTTCTTTTCCACCTCCTGCGCATGCACCTGGAACCAGCTGCTATTTCCTCCTCCTTCGCCTCCTCCATTTTACTAATCTCCGCTGTGTCATCATTCATCAAAACAGTCTCTTCTTTATTTTCCATCAGGTATTTTGATACTTCTATAGTTTTTTCAACCTCTCTCACTAAATCTTCTTTCCACTCGTTCAACAAGCAGTTCCTTTCAATCGTGTTTCGCCTTATTCTCTTCAATCACTTCCGGATTAGGTATTTGTATGAAATCACGATCTCCATTCCACTTAGTTAATTGATTACAGATAAAAGCCCCTTCAGTAGCAAGCCGCTGTTTAACTTTCAATCCTTTTTTTTTTAATCTGCAATAGTCCTTGGGGGTTAAACTTCTTATAGCATATTTATCTCACCCCTCCATATCTCCTGCTCTGCATCCACTTCTCTCTCCTGCACGATACTTGATCCTGGTTGAGCCTAACTTAATGGCCGCCACAGCTGCTGCTTTTTCCTGTCAGTGGCTTCAGAGAGCAGACTAGAAACAGGCAGGGGAAATGCGGAATTCCCCTGTACCTGTCCCAGTACCCCTCCCTCACTTCGCCCCCCCTTCAGGCTTCTCTAGGAGCCCACCGTCAGGGAAGCCTGGCACGCAGTCGCAGAGCTTTTGAACTCATGTCCAATCCCGTTGGGCATCAACCCAGAAGTCTGGTCCCTCTTTGTTGGCATGTAGCAGTTATCCAAATTTTTGTAGATCAGATCTGAAAGCCCAGTATCAATATTTACTTAGATTCTTTATTTCTTCAAATCAGTACAGTAATTTGTATTTTGTTTCTGTTTTGTTTCATCTAAAAGAACGAAAAAAATAAAAAACCAAGCTGTGATAAATTCAGGAACAACAGCAAAACTGATAAATGATCTCAAGATGGAAAATTGTAATTTGTTGTCCAGATTGTCCAGCCTTGGGAATTCTGGAAAAACAGTAGTAGATGAAACAAGTATGTATTTTGCATCAAAAATACCATAATTACTGAATTCTAAACTCTTTCCTGTGTTTTCTGTTGTCTGGAAGGTTTCACACAATGGAGGTGGCTTAGATTCAATGCTGCCTGGTGCAGACATGAAAGTATTTTTGCTTGACCATGAGTAACATTTCTTTCCATGCTTGTTTTTGTAACTTGAGCTCTGCACTGTCTGTCCTACACACATGCTATTAATCACTAAGAGTTCTCTGAAGCAGCTTATTAAAGAGACAATTAGCATGGGAAAGATAGTCTAAACCAGGGGTGTCAAACTCATGTCATCATGTTGTGGTCGCTAAATTGGGAGTGGGTGTGACCAGCACATGACACATCTGGCCTGAGGGCCATGAGTTTGACACCTGTGATCTAAACCTTAGTCACATACAAGAACTAGATCCCTGAATAGCTCAGAGGTCAGTGATAACCAGGAATACCTTTCCTGAGTGGGGATTAGATTAAAAGCATCCATTTCCAGAAGAAGTAAATTTGACCATTTGAACACATACAGCACATTCAAAATGTACACATTGTATATCTATGCATTCTATAATAACCCAAATACTGATCTGATCCACATCTTCTGGAGATGAATGCCCATCCTCTTCCTCAGCAGAGACATTCCTGGTCATCACTGACCTCTGAGCAATCCAGGGGTCAGTTCTTGCATGCAATCAGGACTTGGATTATGCGTCCCATTCCAAACCCTTCTTTAATGAACTGCTTCAGAGGTATCTTTGTGATTTAATAGCATGTGTGTAGGAGATGCAAAAAATGCTCTGTGTAGCTCCTTTTTGAAGAGCATTCAGAACTATAATACTGTAGAAATAGCTGTAGTGGCTGCAGTTTATTTTCTAAGTATAATCCAGTTTGTTTTCTAAGTATAATCCATGTCTAATTATGACCTCGTTCAACGGTCTAAATGGTTTAGCACTGTGATACACAACTTATTTCAGGCCAAGGGCCTTACTTCATTAAAAAAATGAGGGTGGGTAGGGTTAATACCATAGCTCAATTAGACTAGATTTTGTTTACATGAGTATTTAAGGAAAATAGATGAATATAATATACTGTAATATTGTATATTATATATTCATGTATTTGATAGTTCTGCCTTAAAAATTAAACTTGGGAACAATCTTTTGATGTCTCTAGGATTGACACCCCCTACTTTGGAGATCATATATAGGCCTGGGAACTTCGATAATACCCTTTCATAGTAGGAAAATGTAGGAAAAGTTTCTTTCTCTTGCAGCCTTAAGTTAATTTTTGAAGGCATTTTTATATGTCCCAGCAATCCCTTCACATGGATATAATTCCTGTCTGGAAAGATTGATCAGTATTTTTAAATATGTTTGTTTTAATTGCTGAATATATAGGAATCAGAAATTTCTATGTATTTCAGAACCGAAGTGTTACAATAGCTTCAGTGATATCTAATGGAATTAGTAAACTGAGTGAGGATGTTAATTAAATTATCCTGTTTTCTTTTTGCATCCTAATTTGGCTTCCTTGTCTTTTACAGAAGAGCTTCGTTCCCTGCTGGCAGAAAATGAACTACGGATTCAAGCTATTCAAGCAACTTGGGAATATCGTCTGGAAGAAGCTCGCAAAGAATGGGAACAGCAATATGCAGCAATCACTCAGGTCATGGCTTGTTATGCCGAAAGCTTGTCACATTTGTTTGGAGCCTAAGCTACCTCTAGTGGCTTCTCACTATGGTTACCACCAGGGGTGGGCTCCAAAAATTTTAGCAACCGGTTCTCTGCCTGGTTGCTGGGTGGGCATGGCCATAGTGGGTGTGGCCTAGCTAAACTCCTGCACCACAAAGGGGGGGGGAGTGTTTTCACCCTCCCTGGGCTCTGGAGGCTTGAGCCTCTGGGAGGGCAAAAATGCCTTCACAGGCTCCGGAGGCCCTCTGGAGGCTAGAAATGGGCCAATTTCCAGCCTTCTGGAATTTCTGGAAGGCCCATTTTTCACCCTCACTGGGCTCTGGAGGGTTTTGCCAAGGGTGAAAATGGCTTCCCTGGCCTCTGGAGACACTCTGGAATCCAGAAACAGGCCTATTTCCAGCCTTCTGGAGCCTCCAGGAGGCCCATTTTTTTTGTCCTCCCCGAGCCTCTGCATGGACCCTGTACTTACCTGCCATCTAAAATCAGCTGTGTGTGAACTCCTAGGAGGGGTGGGGTGGGTGGGAAGGGGTCAGACGGGTGGGATTTACAGGTTCTCTGAACTGGGCAGACTCTTAGCTAGAGGATCTTCCGAACCTGTGCTAACCCATAGCAATCCACCCTTGCATGTACAGTTTATGCAAGAGACAACCAACAAGTCAAAAAGGGAACAAAAAGACCAAAATATCTTCCCACTAGCAATCAACTCCCAGATAAGCATTAGATTTACATCAAGATTAATATCAGACCCTCAATCAAGAAGCAAACAATACCCCAATCAAAGAACTGCCAAATAAACTAATAGTAAATAGGCCAATCAAAGAACCACAAAGATCATTTCCACCATGACTGAAAGGACAAGCCACTAGAATATAAACTGAGAGCAAACCTCACTCTTTTATTAGCATTGAGCTACCTAGTTTCTAGTAATGAAATATCTTCAAGAAAACAACCAAATTGAGCAAGCACCAACAAACCCTCATTTCAAACAAGAGTTATAAAGATTTGTATGTGGCAGACTATAGCTATCAAATTGTAGAGACAAATTAGATGCTCTTTAGGACTAGTTTTTGGAACATGTCATCATCTGGAAGATTTCAAACACTGTTGCACAAAAGCTGGCAACATTATATGTTGAGTGGGGCTGGTATCTGGATGCAGCAGGGAGGTGTAGAATTGTCCTGTGATCCCTTGGCATTTATGCAATTATGGTGAGATAAGGTTAGTACAAATGTCTCTATAATAGAGGCACTGGAGAAATATTGTGTGCCCAGAATCACAGGGGCATTGCATCTTCAGTTAAGGAATCTTCCTGTATCAGCCTTCAAGGACAGTTGGGGGAAAGAAATGACATTGTGCCAGGATGAAAGCTTTCCAGTGTTAGGCATTTCAAGATTAGTTAAATATATCATAGAGACAGAGTACCTGTTGGATCCACAGGCAATAAAGGTTAGGGACCCTGCTAGATCTAATTATATATATAAAATTTGGGCACAATAAAGTAGTTATATTATTGACTTGGCTTTGAATAATTTGAGTGCTACAGGTATATAGTGGCCACCACTTGTCTTAAGAAATTTAAAGATGGCAGATGAATTGCTCTGGAAGTTTTCAGTAATGGAATCCCCAAGGGATTCCTAGTGCCAGCAAAATGAAGGACTATTTCAAACAGGACACCAGTTCAACCTAGTGGCTATCTTTCATAGCTGTTGGGCCTTTTGCCAAACGTCATGATTTTATTTTTCTGATAATGCAGTCTATTTCCTGATCTACCTTAAAGGGCTAACAGAAGAGGACACATTCAATATATTCTTAAACCTGAAGCATAGTATAGTAGCATTTTTATCAAGGAGTAGTTTGTAGTTCATATATACAGAACCTCACAAACTTAGAGACATAGACCACAGAAATGTACAGTTTCTAAATAAATTAAAGTACTATCATTACACCCTCACATTTGCACATAAGTCCATCTTATAGCAAAGTGCTTTTATTTTTCAATCAGACACTCCTAGGTTCAATATAATAAATTTCATCTTAGCTAACACTGGTACTTTTTTAAAAAAAAATGACTATATATAAGTATAAAGGGCATTTTAGATTTTTTCATGGATGTTTTTAACAAAGGTTGTAAGGTAGACTATTAAGTTTGACGAAGAGGAAAGCTTTCATACCATGGAATTGTTTTGAAGAGAAATCGTTACTTCCCAGCTCACATCCAAAGAATCTCTAGTTGTTTTAAAGAGTTATACCTTTCCACATCCAAAATTTTTAGATCAGTGTAAGATTCTTTTGGTACATTCTTTATATCTTTCTATCCCTGTCTGACTATTAAACTGCGACTCAGTGCACAGTTAAACCTTCAGACTTAACACTACAAGAAATTCATTTCAAAAAGTACAGCTCCTCTAAGATTTGTTTAGTTGAACACACAGAAAAAAGCTTCTGTGGTTTCTACTGTCTTTTTAATAAGAAGCTTAAATTCTTCCAGACCCTTCTTCTCAGGGTTTTCTCAGAACATAAATAACTACAGAGAACATTTCCCCAAAAAGGTGAATAAGAAAGACTATTCTTAAGGCAGTGGTGGTATGATAATCTGCTAATGCCCTGCCCAAAATTATTAAATGTATCATACAAAAAAAAATATGGGCTGAGGTGGACAAAGGGAAATATAAGTTGGTAATGTATATCTTTGCAAGATCATTTAGATTGGATTATGTTTCAACAATGTAATGTATAGAAGCAAATCAAATTGATTGCTACAACTGAATCAGATTATCATATCAAATTGATCCAATGTGTAATTTCAAGTTTCTAAAATAATTTCTAAGTTTGATTTGATTCAGCAAATTGGATTGAGATCAATTCTCACTGCCTATGTTGAATGTTCTAAATTATATCTATGAGCCCAATATTAAATAACATGACTATAATTTCCACCTCTCACTTAAAAATGGCTACACTCCTTGGATCACACACACACACACACACACACACACACACACACACACAAAATACTAATATATTATTATTTCACAGTTTCTGGGGGAGAACTCAGAACCTAGGAAGTCTAACTAAATAATTGGCAGAATGGAAAAAGAAAAGAGGTTTGTTTGTTTGTGTGTGTGTGTGTGTGTGTGTGTGTGTTTAAACATAAGAAAAAATAAATGAATGCATTATTATTCAATATATTTAATGCAACTCTTTTGTTTTTTGTAATGTCATTCATCAAAATATTTTTAAGAAAAAAACATCAAAATGTCATGCTAAACCCTTTCAATGACATTGTTATGCTACCACTTTGTCCCCTATTGCTCTCATAGATCATTTTAAGCAGTGTGACTTCCACAGCTATAAAATAGAGGTAGCACTACAAAGAGGATGCTTTCAAACAAAATGTTCTTCTGTAAAGCAGGCATAACCACTTTAGTCCAGATAAAAACAATCTTAGAAAATAAAAAGTTTATTTGTGTTTGAACTTACACAAACCTTTTCTTCATAAGTGCCTTTATAATCCCTTCATATTTTCTGCAATGTACTGCATTTCATGTTCCCTTCACAACTATTTCCACAGCAACATATCAGATATGCAGTATAAAAGGAAGCCTATGCAATGTATAGTCAATTCCTAAACTATAACTTGAATATATTGCATTAGTCAAATGATCTTTAACTTGGCTTTGTAAAAATGTATTACTCCTTTTTTTTCCCTTTCAGAGGAATGAATAATTCTGGGCTCTTTATTTGCTGCTCAGGTGAATTGGAAATGGCTTTCAGTTAAAGAAAAACCTTGGGCAGAGCAAGCCACAATATCCTGCTTGCAGAGTAATTCTGGTTGTTTTTTCTTCTCCTTAATTTTACAGTTTGCGATGCAACAGAACATAAATTTAGGCAGGTGTTCCTTGCTTTTTAGTCTTATCCTGTGTAACTTAAGAAAGCATGCCTATGAGAGGCCCCCAAGTGGGAAATTGGGAAAGAACAAATAAAGGCAGCCTTAATACTGTGATATATATTTTTAAAAGATATAAAAATTAATAAAAAACTACATAATATATTATTCTAATGAAAATAAACATGACCAAATGGTTTAGCATTTGCTACTTTCAATGCTTCAAAAGAATTAGCATTAATAAGTAAAAATAAATTAATTGGGAGGGGATTATACCCCCTTGAATCTTACTTTATTTATTTATTTATTTATTTATTACATTTTTATGCCGCCCAATTCCCGAAGGACTCTGAGCGGCTTACAAC
>JANHGC010002848.1:5636-16081 GCA_027560395.1 Boaedon fuliginosus | reverse complement strand
GTGAATGTGGTTTGGTGATTTTATATAGGAATTGTTTTTTTTGTATTGTGTTGCCGCCTCGAGTTCCCCATCTAGGTGAAGAGAGGCGGGATATAAATCGAATAAAATAAATAAATTAATTAATTAAATAAATAAATTAAGCTAGTCTATCACAAACTCACCACTTTTGAGTGCACATCTACAATCACAATGCATATAAAAAAGGGCATGCTGTACACTGCGATGCCATAACACTGCTTTTGTCAGTCTGACCTACCTTGCCGACATCACTACCCACACAACCATGTGGAACTGTTACTTGTATATTTAATGCCAGATGAATTGTGTTTTATATTAAAGTATTGTTGTATATAATTAATAATACAATTGATTTTGCTCCAATATTACCTGGTCCCTTCACTTGAGTGCAGATTTTAACATCAGGTTTGCCCTCCTGTGGATTTTGTCCTGTGCTATATCCCTCTCCAAGGAAGGTCATTTCAAAAGATGATCCTTCCATCTGTCAATCAAGAGATAAGAAATAAAAAATATTATATCACCAGACAGCACCTCCGTATACATCAAGCATACATATATACAATGTATATATACCCTGCATCCTAATTTATATCCCTTTTGGAAATGAAATCAAATTATTTTACAATGGTATTTATCTAACCTGATTTGAAAGAACAATGTATACGTCACCTTAAAGTAAGAGAAAAACTTAGTTATGGATTAAAAAGCCTTGGTGGCGCAGTGGTTAAATGCAGCACTGCAGACTATCTCTGCTGACTTGTTATTGCTATTGCTTTTGCTATTGCTATCTAAGTTGTAAGCCGCCCAGAGTCCTTTGGGAGTTGGGTGGCACAAAAGTGTAATTAATAAATAAATAAATAGCAAACTACATTCAAAGATATGCATGCTACGCTAAAAGAAAATAGTATCGTGATTTAATTCTTATTAATTAGCCAAAGAACTTTTGTAGAGATTGAAATCCTGAGATGATATGTATACAAATAATAGAACATATAGACAAGGTTTATGTTTACAAGATTACATATTGCCTTTCTTATTCAACATTCAGATGTACTTTCAGATGGCATACTACAAACGTGAACATATCCAGTGCAAATCTGAGTAAAATAATCAGTGGTAAAACAAGTTAAGTTTGCCTATTGGATTTCAACACTATTAATGTATCCTAGCATTCCCAAATGGAAGATTTGTCATTGTTCACTCAATTTGTTTATAGAACCCTGAGATATTTAGTCTACATTTTTAGAAGTAAAATGCATAATCCATGTATAGGATTAAAACACTTTTCTAATATAAGATATAGAGCACAACATGTTTTTGATCCATTATGTATAGCAGTCTTATGTTAAGGTATCAGAATAAAAATAGATCATTATTCAGTTAGTAATATGCAGGAAACAATAATTACAAAATATATTAGTGTCAAAGAACAAAAGTAAAAATTACCTGTTTTTCTGTTGGCCCATCTTTTGTAAAATGTCCTCCAGAAAAGAATTCAGGATACTGAAGAAAGCAGTTTCATGGTAAGTTTCAGAATAATTGAACAATTGACAAAATTTATCAAATTTCAAAACTATTTAAAAGAAATCCTACTTTTAGCAGGAGCTTTCTTCCAAAGTTGAATTTCACAAGCATTAAAAATAAAAGACCAGCAAACATTAGTTTTATGACAGAAGTGAGACCACCCACTGTGGTGTAAGCAGCATACTGCACCTGAATAAGAAAGGCAAGTCATATCAAGTTTAATATCCATTTATATGAAACATTTAAATTAATTCTGAGTAAAAAAAAATCAAGGCCAAGAATTTGTTCAGAAACAAGCCAAGCAAAATTATTAATAAGTTAATCTAGGAAATATATTTCCTATCCTTTATCAGGAATTTGTAAAAACAGCTGCAAACATTAAAGAGAACACTTATAACACTGGGTCTACATTGTCACATACACAATATTAGCAAAATATCTGTGGTCAAAGCAATAAGAAGGCACAGTAATGTACTTTTCTAAAGGCAATATAAAGGAAACATATTCTGAAATCCTTGAGATTAATGATGATCAGCCTACAGACAAAACATTAGAAGGAAATTAAGGATTCCAACGGAATACCATGACATTTTTATAAGAGAAACAATTATATTCTTCCTCCTATTTGCCATTTAAGAAATAATTTGAAGTATAAGTCTGGAGTTGAGCAATTATTATTTGCCTGAACATGGTTTTACAAAAGGACTCATGTCTGAAAGTAATGGGCTAAGGAGGAGCATGTGGAAACTTTGCGTCTTTTGAAGAATAACTTGGATGGTGAATCCCTATATACAGATTTTGAAAAATTAACAAGATACAGACAAGGGTTCATTATTAATAAATAAAAACATCACTGATGGATAGCTTATAGGAAAGACGGAAACATGTATACCTTTGTTGAAAAGAAACAAAACTAATGTTATAACATGTTAAATAAACTTACAGGTGTTTCCTGCAAATGTGAATGCAAATAACGCTGAGTTCGCTTTACTACAGAGGCATCTGATCCCATGAATGGAATGGAATACTGTTTGAATTCATTACTGTAAAATACTGTACCTCTAAAAAAGACAAAGAGAAGATGAAGCATAACGAACATAACTTGGCTCTGCACTTTTAAAACATAAATATATTTACAGTAGTGATAGGCAGTGGTTTTTTTTCAAGGGTGATAGGGAATGAATCCAATGATATTACTGGGTTTGAGATTAACATCTTCAGCTTGTTTTTTTATTTTGGGGAAGTATAATTGCAAAATAGATCTTCAATTTTGGGGAATGGTGGAAAATCACTATCTGGGGCTGCAAAATATAGGTGTCACTGCCCCCATTCTAGAGAATTGTTCACCTGCATTCTAGTGATAAATTTGATTTATTTACATTTCATTTCAGGAAAGGCATTGAATAACAGATTACAGATCAAAATTATAAAAATGTCATTTTCTTCCTTTTACTCAAAAAAATAATAATTGAATGACATGTTTACAACTTAAAACACTAAAAGACATATATTTTCTATACCTTCTTTTGAGTTTTGCTCCAAATACTGGCAGTGGTTTATGTCCAATTTGTTTTCTAATTTTCTTCAAATGGTCTTGATCTGCCAAGCCAAATACAGCTGATTTCCAGGTTCCATCATGAATACAGGCACCCTGTTAAAATGGTATTATAATTCAACATACTATATTGGAATGACATTCTACTTTTGACACATCCATACTATTAACCCAAACATGAAAGCATATACAGTATATAGAAATTATATATACAAAAATTGACTGGGATATTAAATTAATGTACATCAAAAGGCTATGTGCTTATATTTGGCCATTTTTTACTTCCTTTTTGCTCAGTAATTTTGTTACAGAAACAGGCATGAGAAAGCGCCACATAATCCATAATTTGAGGACATGGACATTACATTTATTCGGTGAGCAACAAGGTCAGAAATTGAGAGAACTGGTGAAAATAGTACTAAGAGATTCCTCTGGAAAGTGCCTAGTTTTCCTTCCTTTTTCAAAACTCTTCTTTTATTGGTAGTTGGGAAAAATTATATTGAGGGATCTGTTTTTCTGGATAGAGAAGTACTATAATTGCATTTGTTTCTATTGTTAACTGTTTTATTTAGATAAACATTACAAGTTTTTCTGCCAATGGTTATATTTTAATTAATATATTATAATAAATTTTAAAGAGCTGCTTATATTGCTACAGTCATTTGGAGTAGAGAAGCAAAGAAATAAACAAATAAATATACAATGTACTCAATATCATGTATTATTTGTTAAAAATGTAGCCATTGCAGAAAATCCATGAAAACAATTAGACCAGAACAAGCATTAAGAGATATGTTTTGCTACTTTGCTAATTGCTGGTACTGCTTTTGTTTTCATATATAATGTACTGTGAATGTTTCTGAATTAACAGTATTATATCTTGCTGTGAATTGCTCAGTTTTATTAGACTGAGGCAAAAGGTAAATGAAACAAATAAGTGAGAATCTGCCAATAGTTAAAATATACTAATGGTCATATTCAGCTTCATGCTACAGTTTTTATAATTTAGCAGTTGCCCTCAACAAACTTAGCAAAAAAAAAGAAGAAATTAACCAACCTCTGGTCCCGATTTTACAGTCAAAAAACTTTCAATTGCAGTTAAGGTACCTTTAAAGAAAGAAGTTAATAATTATGTGATAGTAAGCAACAGTTAATATTCTGAAAAACTATCAATTTGTTAATATTTATTACTGTTGGATAATTGACATACAGTATTGGTAAGTTTTTTACACATTCAACATGACATCCAATTTACTTGAGACACATAAGCTATTCTGTAAAGACAAAGAAAGGTTCTTTTCTATACTTCTTTAGTATAGAAACCAGGATTGCAATTTCTACTCAACACATTAAAATATACAACTTCAACTGCAAAGTGCTCCAAGATTGAACAGTTTGCAAATCAGATTTACTTCAGGTTCTTGACCATGAGTGAAGAAGGGTGTAATAGACCCTGGTTTCACTGGAGCAGCTCACTGAAAAATTCAAGGGAATAGACGATCTGTGTGATCTTCCTGCAACACTTGGCTATTGCTGTTCTAGTCAATCAAGGAACACAAGGTCTGCCTTTCTGGTGTTTGCCTATGTATTGGAAAGTCTGGAAATTGGATAGGGACCATGGTATCTTTCTAAACCTTCTGGTGTAATCAAGTCCATGAGATACTGTTCTTTAGCAGAAGATGTTCTCCTCCCTATTTTGCCATATAAGGGAGCTGATGTTGGGAGACTATTCTTCAATACCTAGGCCACTGACCTGTGCTGTCCCTCAGGATACTTTCTTATTGTCTTTCATGTTATTCAACACTGATGTGAATCTGAGGAAGATAATGCAACTTTTGAAACTCTATTGCTTTAACCATTAATTTTAAGGAAGAATTGGTACCCTTGAACAAAGTCTAAATTTGATAATGGAATAAACGAGGAAAAACAAATTGAAAATGAAGCCAAAAATAACAGAACTGCTATTGGAAATAGAAACTTGAATTGGGAATAGAGGTTCAACCAATTGTGAACCAAAATTCTCACCAAAATTAGATTCATAGTCTAGGAGTGTTCTTTGATTTTCAAACACCATCGGATATGCAGAAAGCTGTAGTAAGAAGTGACTTTGCTTTATCTGCCAGTTGATATCCTTCCTAAGATGAATAGATTTCATTATGTTTATCCATATCTTGATTACACCCTATCTTGAATCACAGTTGAATCTCTGCATGAAACATAACTGTATCTCTGCATGAAAATTATGCAAAAAATGCAACTGATTCAAAATGTGGTAAATTTGTATAAAGTAGAGGAACCAAATTATGGTTGTATTTCGGAAATACCTGTTATCTACTAATTACAAATGAAGTACAGTTGAAGATTCTGACACCTAAATAAGTTCTAGAGTTATATATGCAACTGCCTCTCTTTTTATGAAACTGTTAAAGGCTTTTCCTACTGATATTTTGACACTGTTTCCACTATCACAGGCCAACCTTTCTGACTTTTTTCATGTAGCTCCCAGGCTGTAGTAAAGACTCCTTTAAGAATTATATTTGGCCTGCTCTCTCAATATTTAAAAAATCTGTAAAGAAATATCTTGTTTATCAGGAGTTTAATTAGCTTTTTATATTCTACTTTCATATTTTGTTATCTCTATCAAGTACTTGTCAGAATAAAAAGCAGAGTATAAATGAAATAAGTAAATAAATCACTTTAAGTGCAGTGTTTAGGATGAATGAGACATAATGGTGTACATTGTAAACAGTATAATTACTGCAGAAGAAATTAGAAATAGAGGCATTCCATTGACTTTGTTGGAATATTAGAAATGGGGGAGGTCTCTCCCTCAATTTCACAGCTAAGTTTCAACAAGAGATGTGTGGGAAGCAAGACTGCAAGATATTTGGTCAGATCTTCCACCAGATATTTCCACTCTCTGAACTGTTACTATTTATTTTTATCATTATTTAACTTTCAGAACTGATATCTTTTTTCTCCTCTCTTCCCCCTTTTGTTTTGTTAGGAACTGTTTTATTTTTATTTGATCAATGAAAGCTTATCTAAAGGACTGTGGGATAAAGAGGTGGAGCAGGGTGGGACACGTTTAAATAATTAATGAACAGATTATTTTTAGAATACGGGCTATCATTTTACCATGAACTAATCTAATATCTTTAAATATACAAATAAAATAGCTACCGTACTTCCCCTAGCATTTATCAATAGATAATCAAACATAAAAATAACCTTTTAAGCTGCTTTTGGTGAATAATACGCCCATATCTGCTGGAATAGAATCAAAACCACAGCTTCCAACAATATATACTCCTTTTTCTTCAGCTTTGCTATTATAATGTAGATACATTCCTTCCAGAAACTAAAATAGAAATGCAATATTATATAAAGAAGCAAACAATGCATTTCTAACATTCAAGCAAAAATAACAAATCTTAACATTATTTTTTAAACTGCTTTCTTGGCTGTTGTGCCATCTTGCAGTGTTATGTTTATTAAATGTTATTAACCATCAAAACAATCCAGTATTTTACAGTTAAATTTAAAATTGGGTATATTTAATATTCACCATGGATTTATATAATTTTACACTAGGAAAGCTAGTGTGGTGTGTTAAATTGTTGGGAACTGGATAAACTGGATAAAAAAAAACCAAATGCAAACCCATTCACCATCTTTCAGCCCAACGTACCTCATAAAACGGTAACAACAATAGGAAGGGGAAAAAACCCAATTGTGTATTTTCTTTCCAGAGGAAAGGTAGTATAAAAATGTAATTATAAATAAAAATACAATTATAAATAAAATTACTTTTACTATCCTAAACACAGTTCTTGTCTGCCAATGTCCATTCACACTGCTAATTTATGGAGAGAGATGAGTAAGGAGATTCTTGTGTGAGCAGAGTTTTCTCTCTACAGACCACAGACACCCAAAAAACCCTGGAGTTCCCAGCACCCATGGATGCTGTATCACATGGTATGCAGAGCACCAATACAAAGTTTGATATGTGAAATAAATAATTATCCTGCACTAAGATAAGGAATACAAGTAAAAAGAGTTGGGATTGTGACCTAATCCAAATATTATTCCTCAAAGTCTGGTTCATTTTCTTACTTTTACATACCTGCGGTTCTCCACTAATGTCAATACAGTTTGTGCCATTCTCAACACAAGCTTTTACCACAGGCTCTCCAAAAAAACGGTACTGTAAGAATGAAAAAAAGACTAATAAATTATATTAATCTGAGATAATTTACTATACCTAGTTTGAACTTTTGTTTCCATTTAAAAAATGGAAAATAAAGGCACAAAGGAATCTTAACAAAGTCATGATGTAGTTTTGTTTTAGTTATACATTAAATTCAATGTGAATAAAAATAATTGTGTTTATTTTATAATAATTTAGAGATTACAGCTATACATATAAACTTGAGTAAAACTATAAAAAATTAAAAGAAAAAGATAAAATGTAACTTGTATAAAAATATTTAAGTATAGCAAACGAAAAAGAAAAAAACTTCTCCCTTTGTCCAAGTATAATTTTTTTTAATAACTCAGCACATTATCTTAAAAAGCAACAACGATCAATGTGTCTATTATACTTAATCCAAAAACCCACTTTATAATCCTTTCTTTTCCTTCTATATCCCAAACTTTACCTATAACAAAGTCCCCAAAATCTTAACATGCAATTATAGTCAATGAAAATCCATTAAATGTTATCAGAAAAAATACACAAATATATTCAAATTAATCAACATTTAAAACATTTCTTCTCATATCTCACATATCTAAAAACAAAAAACCTCATCAATCAACCTTAATTAGAAGTCAATTAATGACTGAAAATAATACATCTCTTTATCTTTGATCAAATAAATCAACTTTATATTCCTTTCCCTTATTCCCTATGATCTTAGTCTTTAGCCCCATCAAATAAAGCCCTAGAATTTGGTTTCTTTTTGTTCTTTCTGACTTCGAAAATTTTAATAGAGTTCTTTCATTTGCTTTTTAGTTTGCCTCTTGTTATAGAACCACTGAAGTTTTAACAGAACTCTTTTGTACATCCAGGTTAGGAAAATTATCTAAATCACTCTTCTGATTTATATGACTTCTTTAAGTGCTGAAGCCTCATCCAGGCTCATCCTCATCCATTTCTATACTACACAATCTGTGACCCCTTGAGTGATCATTTCAGAGATATTCCCTTATCAGATGCCTCACTGCCTTCAACAATGTAAGAGTATCTAATGTGCTGCCTTCACTGGAAAAGTTCTTAAAAATTCAGGGAGATATTCAGAGATACATCTGCCTTGAAAATAGCTCAAGTTGAACTGTATAGCGCAGTGAAACACAGCAACCAACCACAAAAAATGTTTTGTGACATTTTATATCATAAAATTTTAGATAGTGTCCACACAGAAGGGAAAGCTGGGGTGATGGGACTATAATGAAATGGCAGTTTCCCAGGAAGGAGGGCACACATTCCAGAAAGGGGAGGGAGACAAGAGGCATCCCAGCTCAGAGCTAGATAGAAGACAGAGAGTACAAGATGGCCACTCCCTAGAACCTCCCAGAGTATATCTGTAGGTTAGTAGTAGGAAGGATTCAGTCTGCTAAGATTCTGCCTGCTATGTGTAAGTAAATAAAGAACTGAACAGTAGATGAATTATTGCATGTCATTCTTAGGCTTAGCCTGACATAAAATGCTTTATGGTATTTTTTATGTCATAAAAGGTTTTATGAAATTTGCCAAATTTCAATTCCAGAGAAGTCATGGGTTCTGGATTTGGATACAGTCCTTAAATTAGTCCATTTGAGGTACCTTGTTTCAAAATTGTTGAGTTACTACTGAACTATGGTATTCATTTTGACAATCAAGAATGGAGTAATGCACCGATGATAAAATACTATCCAGTCTAGTATTTTTGTAGTTTATTGTAAAACAGACTCAGAATGTTAATTTCTCTTGATAATTTCCTAGTTTGCAAATATGAAGATCTGGAATTGAGATACTTTCTCTAGATTCAATATTTAAACACATTTAATATAATACTTCAATTATTTAAATTTGCTTGAGAATTACATTTTCTAGCATAAAATAAGGTGTATTAAACTACTTTGATGTCAACAGTTTATTAACTTCCATTTGTTTCTGGTATCAACTGCGGCACAAGTTTTTAAAAAAAATTCGCTTAACATTATAGAAAAGTGATTAATAAAAATTAGTATTACGAATTTCAGTTTCAGTGTTAGGAAATAGGATTTTCTCTTTAATTTGCATTTAACTAGGCAACATTTTAACAGTTAAAAATCTTCCTAAAGAAATAACAAAAATGTGCTAATTACAAAATAGAAAAATCAAATAGATTTCTGGCAATATCTTAGAATGTCATGTTTTAAGTAATTGCTTTGAGACAAGCACACTTTTTATTTATTCATGAAAAATAACTAGAAGAAAGCACTTACTGGGCCTACACAGTTTAGAACAATATTCGTTTGTTTAGCCATAGAAGCAAGAGAAGATGGATCGCTGACATCACATAGCATTATGCCAATTTCTGACTTCAGTTCTGCTTTCCCTGAAAATTTAACATTGACATGTTATTCTAAAAATCTGTCTTTAATTATTTTATTCAATCCTCCATTTATTCAATCACCATTTATTAAAGCTATTTTTACATTTAGCTTTCCAATTGCTTTCAGTAAACAAATTACATTACTTCTATATAAATTCCATCACTACCTCCCAAATATGGTTTCTCTACAGAAGCAAGTGAACATGTGGGAAGATAGTCACTTGTTACAAAAGTTCACTAGAAAAAATAAGTAAATATTATATAAAAGAGAGATAATGCACATGCACAAAAATGCAAAAATGTTTCTTTTCACTGAACAAATCTAGTTCTGGAAAAAAGCTTGCTGATTTCCAAAGATCTTGTAGTGTTGTGAAAAAGGCTGTAAAGCAAACCACCACAAAAGTGTTATTATTATAAAATTGCAGTATAAAATTGTACAATAATAACTTCTCTGGCTACACCTAGGTCAATGCAGATTGATGCATAATTTAATCTCAGTTTCCCTGGCCCTAAACAGGATGGGAGGCATAGAGATACCCACTCCAGACTCTTGGTTAATGAGTTGCAATGCAATGACACTCCCTTTATATGATTTTAAATGACAGGGCAATTAAGGCAGAATAGGAGAATAAACAAATACTGATTCTGATAGAGAAGGGACTTAATGCATCTACTTGGATTCAGCTTTCCATCCTTCGGAGGTTTGCTGGGGGGAATGTCCCCCTCCCCTCTAGTCCCCCTCCCCTCTGTCAGCACATTGCCCCCAG
>JANHGC010002846.1:97046-107823 GCA_027560395.1 Boaedon fuliginosus | reverse complement strand
TGAGGAACCCCGCATGGCAGGGCTCTCGGGGTCGATCTCTGTCCCCCCACCAACACCGACTGGGTCCGGTCAGAGAGGTAGGAGGAGAACCACCACAAAACAGTGCCTCCCACCAACCCCCTGAGCCGACCCAGAAGTATACCATGATCGATGGTATCGAACGCCACTGAGAGGTCAAGACGCACCAGAATGGAGGGAGCTCCCCCATCCCGGGCTCGCCAGAGATCATCCACTAGTGTGATCAAACAATAGAAACAATAGCAGAGAAGTTTCTTTCCGGCAAACTTTGAAAAAAATAATAATAACATGTTTAAGAAGGCATCTCCTGCTGATCTAACTATTCAGATAAAAATATTTAAAAGTGGTCCCTTGGATATTTAGTTCTTAAGGGGTTTTTATAATTTTCAAGATAAAATGAAACATTTTATATTATGCCTGGAAAACAACTGACCAATAGTGCCAGTTATCATTTGAGCCTTTTTTCTGAATTATAAAATTTTATAATGGTCAGCAACCAACCTGCCGCATTTTGCACTGTATACATTTTAAGGACAGCCTTACACAGAACACATGTTACGGTGAGATATATGAAAGGTATCAGTAACTACTAATTGCAGCTCAGGAAAACAGTTGATCTATTTCCGTGATGACAAACCTATGGCACGGGTGCCAGAGGTGGCACGCAGAACCATCACTCTGGGCACCCCATCACCCATTGCTCTTCCAGGTGCCAGGCCACATTCTGGTCTTTGCATGCGCGGGAGCGCCGGAAACTGGAAGAGCAGCTCCCCGGCATAACTGCACGCGCTGGCCAGCTGGTCTTCGCGTTCCCACGGGAAGATCTGGTGGCCAACATGCATGCATGCGCCAGGAGCTGCTCTTCCAGTTTCCAGCATGTGTGTTTTGGCACTTGATACATTTTTGGCACACGCAGGCTCCCGTTTCGGCACTTTGTGCCAAAAAGGTTAACCACTACTGATCTATTTGGTAACTCTATACAAATGTGTTCCTTGCCATTATGCCATTAGGAAACTCAAAGACAGCTGCGGTGAAGAAGCATCTACAGACTACAAGTAGTCCTCGATTTACAACAGCTCATGTAGTGACTGTTGAAAGTTACAACGGCATTGAAAATTATGATTTATGACCGCTTTTCACATTTACAACTTCTGCAGCATCCCCGCGATCATGTGATCAAAATTCAGATGTTTGGTAATTGGTTCGTATTTATGACCGCTGTCATGTGCAAGGGTCATGTGATCACTTTTTGTGACCTTCTGAGTCATAATGGGGAAGCCAGATTCAATGGGGAAGCCAGATTCACTTAACAACTGAGTTACAAACTAATCAACTGCAGGGATTCACTTAACAACTGTGGCAAGAAAAGTCATAAAACTCACTTAACAAATGTCTCACTTAACAACAGAAATTGTGGTCTCAATTGTGGTTGTAAGTCAAGGACTGCCTGTATAGGTCTATTTTTTCAGGGGGGATGTAACTTCTGTGCCTGAGGCTATTTCCCTACTAACCAACATAATCTTTATCTTATCAGAATGTAACTTCATTCTCATCCAGTCCATTATCAAATTTCCTTAAAGTTAAATGGCAGGAAGCAGAGCTCAGTAATATCACTATACTGATAGCACCTCAAATCCCACCATAAGATCAGAGAAAATAGGAACACTCTTCTAATTTCAAAAATAGTTTAATCATCAAGATAATTAAATAGTATGACTTCATATCCTGTTGAAGAGCCTAACTGAAATGAGTCCAGATAGTATATCATCCAGATCTTCCAATTAAAACTACAATTTCTCAATTACCTCAGCCAGAAGTGGCACATTTAACACCAGCTGATTCTCAAGCTCTTTCAAGTCAAGGGAAGTTCTCTTTATCAGTGGCCTCATCACTGACTTCTATAGGCAGAGTGTGATACACAACTCCTGTAAGGGGGCATTAATTACTTCCTTTAATTAAGATGCAAAAACAAGCAAATAGGCACTTTGCCTGCTTCATCAAAGGTTTACAAATTCAAAAGAATCCAAACAATATGAAAAGTGGTTGCCATTACTAAAAATCAATTCAAGGCAAATCTACCATATATACTCAAGTATAAACCGAGTTTTTCAGCACCCAAAATAAGCTGAAAAAGTCACCCTCAGTTTATATTCGGGTCAGAGCGCAATTTTTTTTTATTTTTTTACATTTTTACATTCTGAACCGGATGAATACCACCTCTGCTTGGGTGCTCTGAGGGATGTGGCCCTTCATCACCTGACTCCTCTGACACCTGCTCCTGCTGATGTTTTGCTGAGTTAGATTCAGATTGCCTCAGATTTATTTATTTATTCAATTTATATCCCGCCTTTCTTCACCCATCTGGGGAACTCGAGGCGGTCTGAGGGGAGCAATTTCTCTCCCCCCAGCTGGACCACGTGGAGGCAGTACCCATAGCCATTCGGGCTTGTCTGGGTTGAGTCTAAGCCTGTTAGCCCCCATCCAGACCCTCACAGCCTCCAGGCACCGGGATATCACCTCCACGGCTTCACTAGCTTGACCAGGGGCAGAGATGTATAACTGGGTATCATCAGCTTACTGATGATACCCGACCCTGTGTCAACGGACTATCTCCCCCAGCGGCTTCATGTAAATGTTGAATAGGAGGGGAGAGAGGATGGATCCCTGAGGAACCCCGCATGGCAGGGCCCTCGGGCTCGATCTCTGCCCCCCCCTCAACACTGACTGGGTACGGTCAGAGAGATAGGAGGAGAACCACCGTAATACAGTGCCTCCCACCCCCAACCCCCTGAGCTGACCCAGAAGGATACCATGATCGATGGTATCAAACGCCGCTGAGAGGTCAAGAAGCACCAGAATGGAGGAAGATCCCCCATCCCGGGCCCGCCAGAGATAATCTACTAGTGTGATCAAAGCCGTCTCAGTGCTGTACCCAGGCCTTAACCCAGACTGCAAGGGATCCAGATAAGGGAGATGGATGACATATCAATTTCATAACTCACTGACTGACTGACTGACTGACTGACTGACTGACTGACTGACTGACTGACTAACCAACTAAAGACAGACAGACAGACAGACAGACATGCAAGTCCTTTATAGGGACTAAGGGTTTCCTGTTGTTAACAAAACACATGAAACTGTTGCCTAATAGATGTACACATGCTTTAAATGTTGGTATTAAATAACCAGGGTAGTGTGGGATTGCTGGCACAAGTTCCAAACGCTTTGCCTCCCCAATTATCCACAGGTACAAATTTAACAGGGATATCATTTAAAAAATTCCAAGAACTGAAAATTAATATACGGTATTGGGATGTTCAAGATTCCACTTGATATTGTAATAATGTAATATACAGTAATTGATTTCCAGGTGTACTTGTATTTGCTCTTTTCCTAGTAGATATTTGTGATATTGACTGTCATTGGATTAATACATTATTTTGTTCCAGAATGTAGTTTGTATATTAGAGAGATAAGTCCATAGATGTAAAGCTGGAAGTCACAAAGATTTCTTCCCAGAAGTACATTTGGTCCTCACCAGTGGTGGTATTCAATTTTTTTACTACTGGTTCTGTGGGTGTGGCTTGGTGGGTGTGGGTATGCTGTCAGCCAATCAGAGGTGTTGCCAGTGTCGGCCAATCAGAGGTGTTATTTGCCGGTTCTCTGAATCAATCAAAATTATTGCTACCGGTTCTCCGGAACCTGTCGGAACCTACTGAATACTACCTCTGGTCCTCACACTCTGGTCCTATTTGTGTTTTGGGGTGGTGAGAAAAATGGCTTGATAGCTCCAGCTATCATGCACTATCCTCCAGGGGTACAATGCCTGGTAGCCATCTCCTATCTCCATTGCATGAAATCTCACATCCTGTGCTTCTTTTTTCTGATAATTAAAGGCTCTTTCCTTTCATCTCTTTGGGACAACTCCCTTTGTAAAAGCCACTATCCCTGGTTGTCTGGCACCTCACTAGCCATACATATTGTACAAATAAACAAATCCTGATTTTCTTGCAAGTTCCAGTCTGTTTAGTAAGAACCACCAACAAGCACTATTTTCTTTCTACCCATCTATTCACTGAGCTTTTTCACTCATATATTTACCGCACTTCTTGCTATATTTCCCATACCTTCTCTAGTCCCATTTGTTTGCTTTTTGCTTTTTTCCTCCTGCTTCATTCCATAGCTCCTTCCTAGGCTATTTTGTTTGTTTGTTTGTTTGTTTGTTTGTTAGACCACAAAGTTTATTAACGATAATTGGTCGGGAAGGTGGACTAATTATTTTATGGGTGCAGGTGTTTTTTCAGGCCAACTAATGAATAGACCACATGATACTGACCAAGGAAATGTGCAAGGGAAAGTATATTTGTGTGCTTGACAGCAAGTTAAATTAGGCAAAAGGAAAATACTTTTAGTCAGTAATTATCAGTTTATTTAATGCATATAATATGATTTGACTTGTAAAGGGCCAACTTATAGGGGACATAGTTAGCATAAAAATTAACAAATAATAATAAAATAAATATATTTTATTTTAGTGTGGCTGATATAGTTTTGATTCACACAGACCTATATTTTATCATAGAAAGGAATTCACAGAATACAACTGTTACTTGCTGGGCAACATTTTTTCTTTTGCCAATCAGACTAGATGTATTTTAAGACTATAATTGTATTCATATGGTTGGAAAAGACATATGAATCAGCCTTGTGAAAGTAGTAACTTTTTGGAACTGTAGCCTGAAGCTAGCAAAAATAAAAATTGGGTTTTGTTTGACTTAGTAGATATCTTCTTCATAATCTCATATTGGTTAATTTGCAATAATTATACTTAAAGGGGTTTAGCATTTAAAAAAAATGTTAGAACATGTTGCTTTCCCAAACTAACTGTCCTATGGGATGTAAGCTACCTGACTGGAAGAGTTATATTGGCTTACAGAATATGCCAACACAGCATGGAATAAATATAGCACACAAACCTGTGCTTTATAATGATATTGGCATAGTCCACATCAGCTCTTCTTGGGAGTCAGCCAGAATTGCCAGCAGAAGTAGGACAATAAAAGAATGGAAAAGTTTAGTCAATTAAAAAAAAGATAAAAGCAATAAACATATTAGAAATTTATTCAAACAGAGAGGTGAATATGTCAGGAAACAGGATGTATGCAATATATTTCTGTCTCTAGAGAAAAATAAAATTACCTGGGAATTAATTTGGCACAACATAAAAAGACAAGAACTCTGAGGAACTGTTAACAGAGAAGAAAAATTGCCAGGGTTCTTTTATTAAAGGAGGACCCAAGTCACAAAGGATTCATTATGCCAATTCCTTGATAAATAAAGGATATTCCATATTGAAAGCAAATCAAAACAACATACCATGAACTTTTTAGATAAATTATAACAATTTATTGCTTATTCCTAAATAATGGGTACTATTTTACATAGTAAAAGATGAAAAGTGACCTACATTCTTGAAACTCAGCTAAATAAAAAGTTATATAGGTCAGGACTTTTTTTTTTTAAAAAAAATAGCCCTTCACATATTTTTGCAGTATACTTCCCATTTTCCATGAACACCAGCTACATTTGGAACCTTTTGGAGTTGAAGGGAAAGTTTGGAGGCAGCAAAAAGTAACAAAGTTATGATGATGGTGGATGAAATGTTGTAATGAAAGCTCCAACTCTTTTTTGCAAAAATTTGAAAAGTTGCTTGTTTCTATTACGCACTGCTACCGTGATCAGGATTTGGCTTTTGCCTCATTTATAAGTTTCTTGTTTTGCTTCGCTTAGGAAGTCACTTATTTTGAAAGAAGCTTCAATGAATTTAATGGGCTTTATTCCTAGGGAAGTGTGTTTAGAATCACAGTCTTTATAGTACAATATTGCACATTATCGATGGTTATGTTGTAGATTGTGTTGTGCATTGTAAAATAGCTGCAGCTTTTCCCATCATCTCATGCCAACATCACATGGTGGCAACTCCACCATCCCAGGAAAGGTTCAGTTGCTTTAAAAGTGTAAAACATACAGTACAGTAAGCGTGTTCTAAATTCATCTTTTGGCTGTTGAATCAGAAGCAATGCCAGTCCTTATGATAATCCTTGTAGAACCAGAGGAACATATTACTGAGTAAACATATTGAGGATTGAGGGGTTCTTGGTGCTCTCTGAGCTTAGTTGTTCTCTTTAAACATTTCATTACCCAAACTATGGTAGGTAGGTAACATAATCAGTGCTAGCTTTGATGATTAGCACTGATAATGTTACCTATTTTGAGTAATGAAATGTTTAAAGAAAACAATTGAGCTCAAAGAGACCAAGGACCCCTCATTTTCAACCCTGAGGTACAAATATTCTCCTTTATTGGTACAGCATATAGGATTTGTGGTGATATCACAAATATCAAGTGAATATGCTTCATGGGTAAGCAAGTTCATTAAAGATTCTTTGACACAGAAAAGTAACATTTGTTTAGGTTTAAAGAAAGTAAGGTAAGCACTTTGCTACCAGTATCTGTAATAATTAATATAAATGTGACATTAATTTAATGATAACGTTAGTATGTTGACTAGAGAGACAGAATCAAAATGTAAATTCACTTAATATAATTCACATATATTAGCATATTTATACTAGCACATATAAAATGCCTACAACACATTTCTTGCAATTAATTTGGCATTAAATAGCTTGCTGAAATATGACATGGAATCCCTAATTCATTTGAAAGAGAAATTGGTGATAATACATCCTTTTTCCAAAACTGCCAAACATACATTTTCAAGAGCTAGCAATTTTAAATGTACATAATACAAAAGAGATGACAATACAATATTTTCTGTTCAAAATAGCTTTTATAATAAAATGTAACTTCTCAGAAAATATGTCAATAATTCTCAACACGTTCAGTGCTCAGCATTGTATTGCAGATGTTCATGTCCCCACATGTTGAACATCAATAGTCATTTTTTCTATGGTGAGGCCATCCTTCAGAATAAATAGCCATTGGAGTTAAAACAGCCCTCATCTCACCTCATTTTAAAATTTAGAGAGTGGCTTAAAGCTCACCTTTTATTAAGGCTTTTTATAAGTTTAACAAAGTTTTTAAGTATTCACTCTGAACATGTATGTGTGTGTGTTGCTTAGAGCTACTGTAGGCAATATATAAAATTATAAACAGAGAAACAAATACTGCCTCAGATACAGTAACATTTTTTTGCATATCAGTTTAGCTGGAAAAAAAGGACAAGCAGAAACACATTTTCATGGTGGGCTTTTATTGCAAATTCACTGTAAAGATCATGGAAGCTGTTACTTTGCAGACCTATGAATAAACCACAACGGATATCTCAAATGGAAAACCCTTAAAATAAATTGTTGGGGGCAGTGAGAAATTCAGTATGGGAAAATAGAACCATTATGAGAACCAGTTTGGTGTAGTGGTTAAGTTGTTGGCCTAGAAACCAGGAGACTGTGAGTTCTAGATTTCATTAGATATGAAATCCAGTTGGATGACACAGGTTGTTGCTGTGGAGAAATAGGATGAGGAAGGAGCATTATGTACTTTTGGTGCCTTGGGATACTTATAAAGTAATAAAGACAGGATAGAAAAGTCTAATAAATAAATAAATTGTACCTACAATGTAGAATACATTTTTGAGCAATTTAATTTCCAATTCTTGTCTTTTCCCCCAAACTTTAAATTTTTAATTTTTCATAGGCATGTCTTTTTTTATTATAACAGCCAATAAAAGGGACATCTTATGTAGCTGGTAATGAGCAAATGAAGGTAATGGAAAAAAGTAGGATAATTGAATACTATAACACAGAAGATTTGACAAAAATACGAACTATAGCATACATTTGGGAAAAAAAGTTTTTCATTCATTCAGTATTTTTTTCCAAACCCATCTTTCAATTATTAGTCATTCAACTTTGTTCCTCTAAGGCACTGAAGGATGTGTAAGACATTTTTCTTCCCTACATATAACAAATAACCTTGCACATTAATTATATTGATTCAAATAACATAGTGTTAAATGTGCCCTTGCTTTGCCTATAGACTAAATTCCTATTGTTATCCAAGAATCCTTTCCCTTGTCTAGTGAACTCATTAAACAGATGTTCCTGAAAATAAAGGGGGCTTTGGTTTCTCTCTGGGAGATGAAAGGGAAATAAAGAAAATAATCAGGAATAATAGATGTCATCGTCATCATCATCATCATCATCATTATCACTGTCATCATTTCTTGTAAAGATTGAGCCACAAGAAAAATATAGATTTTCTCAACTGAAAATCAACTTACAAATGAAGAGCAAAAATACAGTATGTGTCCCAGGATAATGTTGCAAGATCCAATCTGAGTCAATCACCAAGACCAGACATTTAGTCTTCCAAGCTTTCAGATTTGTGCTGTAGCCCATCCTTCCTGTACTTCCTGCACATCTGAAAGCAAAAATCAACTTCCTAAAACCCAACCCATTTTTTTATTATTATTAAAGGTCAGAAACCCAACTAAGTAAAACTGGCCTTTTAATTTGGAGGATGGGGAATGGAAAAAAATAGAAAGGGAGGAAATGCAATTTCAGGGTAAAGGGAATGAAGTGTGAAATATGTACTTATTAATGCTAAACTGTATTTACTGACTTAATAACATGAAATGCATAATGCATTACTCAGCAGGCAGCATATGAAATTACAAATGCTGTGCATTTTGCATTTATTCTAATCATAGTTGTAACTATGGTCTGTAGTCTAAATAGAGCTGTAAGCATGTTGAAGAAGAAAAAACACATAAAGGCACCAATTCTCAATTTTGGTTCTCATTTCTTTTCTTCCTCATTCCAACTTGTTTTGTTTTTCACTTCATAAGCCCTCCCTGGAAGGAAAATAAGGTCTAGGTGAATTGATTAAGAAGAGTCTGATGAGAGAAAACTCGTCCCTGACTACTTTCCAGTTTTCCTATCACTGTCTGTTCCTTACAGTTTTAACTAAAGAATGCATGTATATTTCTGCTCAATTAATATCCACATCTAGGTCTGCTCAAGAGGGACATGAGACGGATCCTTCTATACATCTAAATGTACTTTATATATTAGAAGGGACAGATTTGAACTCCTGGAACGGAACCATTGAATAGTATACCCTTGGCTTGAAGTTTGGCAAACTAATTATCTGATTTATAAAAAAAACAGTTGCAGGAACTGGGTATGGCTAGTCTAGAGAAAAGAAGTACTAAGGGTGACATGATAGCAGTATTCTAGTATTTGAGGGGCTACCACAAAGAAGAGAGGTCAACTTGTTTTCTAAAGAACCAGAAGGCAAGACAAGGAACAATGGATGGAAACTAGTCAAGGGGAAAAGGAACCTGGAATTAAAAGAAATTTTCTAACAGTAAAAACAATTGACCATTGGAAAGCTTGTCTTCAGGAGTTGTTGGTGCTTCATCACTGGATGTTACATGGATGTTGTTATAGACTAGAATACTATTCAGATCTTTAACATTATTGCATCATTTTATAACTTGAACTGGGACTAAACTCGTTGACCTTAATACAAATTAAGTACTACATATATATTCTTTGTCACAAATATTTATAAACTTGTTTAAAACATGTTAGAACTGGATGGAATGTATCCTTACAGGTATGTTTAGTGGAGATATATGAAAAAAGAATAAAACTATGAATCTTCTAGAAAAACTGCAATAATTGATTTAGGAAAGCTAATCTGAGCTGCAGTGGTTCTCAAGTGTGAAATAGAAAATGTGTTTATATGTCAATGGCAGTATCTACATTACTTTTGTTACAGTACTGGCATCTCTGGGACAAGTTACCGACATAATTTCAGTAGTATCTTGAAGCAGAGCAGAACATTTGAAATCATAACACGTTGAGTTATAGTACATATTATAACCAAGCCACTACAAAATACCTGTGTGTTTTACTTTGGAACTGTTCATAAACTTTTTACAACAGTTTTCCTCATTTAATTCATAGCACATCAGTTAGACAAGGTCATTTATCATTCTGTTACATTGTCTATTAATTTCTTGCATAAACAAATAGCATAATGTTTTGTCATATATTCAGCTCATACATTACAACTAGCAGAGAATAAAGTCATTATGAAGATTGCTAAAATATCAAAGAGAACGTCTATGGAGATTTCAAGCATTCAGGTCAAAGGTGATTTTTTTCTTCTTTTTGTAAAAAGGCAACTGAACAAAGTTTTTTCCTTGAGGAAAAAGAACATGTTCTGCTTCTCATCCAAGAAGCATCATCATTCTGGCTAGCTGATGAGGGGTGGGGGTAGGGAATGAAAGGATTAGTTCTAACAAGATGGTGTGGGGGAAATTGAAGAATTATGTTTCTTTGTAGTCATCTGGTCATTAGAACTCTCTCTGAGACAATTTGAGGCCTCTCGAAGGTTATTGCAGATATGTTACAGAGGTCATAGAGGCCCCAAGTGGCCTCAATGGCACTCAGACGCAGTGTTAACATCAAGATTACTACAAAGAAATATAATCCAGGGGTGGGCTGCAAAAATTTTAGCAAGGGATTCTCTGCCTGGTTGCTGGGTGGGCATGGCTATGTGGATGTGGCCTAGTTGGCCTCCTGCACCATGGCCAGGGGGGCATTTTTGCCCTCCCCGAGGCTTTCCTAGAGCCTCTGGGAGGGCAAAAAATTCCTCTCCCAGCCTCCGGAGGGCCTCTGGAAGCCAGAAATAGGCCTGTTTCTGGACTTCCGGAACTTCT
>JANHGC010002846.1:27004-39833 GCA_027560395.1 Boaedon fuliginosus | reverse complement strand
GTCTTGTCAGGGTTGAGCCTGAGCCTGTTGGTCCCCATCCAGATCCTCACAGCCTCCAGGCACCAGGACATCACCTCCACGGCATCACTAGTTCGGCCGGGGGCAGAGATGTACAATTGGGTATCATCAGTGTACTGATGGGACCCTACACGTGTCGTCGGATGATCTCACCCAGCGGTTTCATGTATATGTTAAATGGGGGGGAGAGAACCAAACCCTGAAGCACTCCGCAAGGCAGAGATCTTGGGTTGGATCTCTGCCCCCCTACTGCACCGACTGGGTACAGTCCGAGAGGTAGGAGGATATGTAAATTATTTATTATGTAAATAATGTATGCATTTATTCAATATTCAATGTACATTAGATTCAATTTCTTGATTCACTAGCACTTGTTTTTTGCTTGAAACTATTGTCTTTTTTCACTGTTAACTTTTGTATCTTTATTCTAGGAATACTGGAGGCCATTATATTATAAACAGGACAAGTAAGTGAGAATACTAAAGTAATATTCTTGGCATTTGTTTGGACTCGCAGACAGTGAAATCTAGCTTTGCATTAACTATATAGTTCAAGTTTTTATTCATTATGGGTTTTGAATTTTTTAGTATTGGTATGTGTAATAGTCTAAAAACTGGGATGTGTTTAACAATATTGTTGTTTCTGCCTATTAAATATGAATATATGTGGTTTACCATCAGTTTATAATACAGTTTAAGGTGTATGTGAAATTATATACTTTCAGTCAATCCATTTTTATTTGGTCATAGACAACAAATGAAACAAAAATCCTTCTAAATTTTGGAATTGTTGTGCAACTAAGGTTGAGTGAATAATTCATTGAGTAAAATAACTGATCGAGTTACTTACACTTTATTTTTTATTAATTTTGGGGCAGCTTTTGAAAAAAATCACCCGCAGAAATGGATGTCTAAAAGTTCAGCAGCGAAACGTACTACTGAGAGGAACCCTCCACAGCAAACCCTTCATCCATCATGGGAAGCAAGGAGAAAAATGCGACAGCAAGTATCTCAAATTACAGCATTCCAAGGGAAAAAAATCAAATTTGAAGATTAGAATTTTCTTTTTACAGATGGCATCACTGATTTTTTTTTTTTTTTTGCAATGTTGCATATTGACAATCTTGTAGTATGTGTGTGAAGCAATATAAGCTAAAAAAATTACTTCGAAGAAAAATAATTTTTCACTGTAGACCATTCCTGTTTTGACATTGGCACTTTTGTCAGAACTATTTTTAGGAAGCATATTTTTTAGGTAACCTTATAGAGATCTTGCATAAAAAGATCAATGGGTTGATTCTGGTCTGTCAACACATGTAGAGATCCTTCAGAGAATATTTTGAATCTTCTAAGACCCATTGCTGATGATCTGCAAGACGATTATTATCCAAGAAAGGAAGAAGGAAGCTCCATATAGCTAAATTAAAACTAAGAAGAAAATGGGTTTTTATTTATTTAAACTTCATTATAGCATTTAAATGCTAATTCAGCTGCAAAGTTGATTTTATGGTTTGTTTGTTTTTGCCACTCAACTGCTTTTTTCCTGTGGTCATGGATATGAAGCAGAAAATGTATGCAGTGTACAGAATAACACTGATGAATCTTATGAAAGTAGACTGGTACCTTTGAAAAATTATGCCATAATAAATCTATAATTTAAAATACCACTTTGCTTCATTTATGCATGAATTTATGTTCAGTTATTATTTCCTGAACAAGCTGAGTGAATAGAGGTGATGGCCTGATTAAGCACCATCAAATTTAAAACTAGAATGTGCAAGTTGGGCTCTATCATTATGGGATAATTGACATGTAGTTGGATCCAGGGGGTGGTCTTGACAGGTGGTCCCACAAACACTGAAAAATGTGGTAGTCCTCTTCCTCCCCAAAATATCATTGCTAAACATGAGTATATTGGATAACTTTCATCCTCTCTCCTATTGAGAAAGTAGTTGTGTTGCAGCTTCAGAGAAACCCACAGGAAACAAATTATCTGGACCCCTCTCAGGTTTAGGTACATGACTGAGACAGAATTGATCACAATTATGGATGACCTCTGGTAGAAGGATGGAGATGATGTGTCCATCCATGCTATTTTTTACATCTCAGTGGCTTTCAATATTACAATAGTATCGGGGGAATTAAGAATGATACCAACTGGTATTGATGGAAAGGGAAAATTTATCCCAGAGCCTCTGGAATTTTCACAGTTCAATATACTCACTCTATTCTGTAATACTACATGAAACTTCTGGGTGAGACTTGAAATGTCTCTCCATAAAAGAATGCGAAATCATAGACATAAAGATTTAACTTATTAAAGATCTAGACTACATTTTGGTTGAATCTAGATGAGACTTGGAGCATTTGAAACATTTTTATTTATGCCATTTTCACATAAATTTGCAAACAGTACAAGAATATGGAAGTTCTGTGAAGAATACAATGTTAGTGTATGATTACTTCATAGAAAGATGTTTAGTTTTTAAAGTTCTTGGGAAAGTAAGATATTTTTCAGTTCAAGTTAAATATATAAGCACCTTTGTAATTTGTAGTGTGTGAAAATATTTGTTTTGTTGACAAACACAGGATAGACCACTTTTAATGAAATGAGTATAATACCTCAGTTATATCCAGCTTGAAGTGATAGGAATGTATAGAAATTTTCATTATTAGTTTGCCATTTTAAAAAAATCTTTTAACGTAATGCATTATGAAGTTTTTGGCATAGCAAAGGGGGTTATTTTTAAAGTAAAAGTCACAGATTGGTCAATCTCAATGTGGACAATCCTGTGACCTTTGCCACATTCAGCGTTTCTTCGAGTTGAATGGCCAAGTTGATGATAAAAAGAAATTTCTTTTGATTTAGGATTTCTACTTCATTGTTTAGAGTGAACAAAAATTCTTAAATCAGAACATCCTTCATAAAATAGTACCCTTTTCTATTCAGGCCTTTTTCTGGATTCTACACACACCTTCTGTTCACATAATAAATAACAGATACTCTATATATGAAAATATGGTTTTATCATAAGAAAAATGCATCTTATACATTGTGATCCTATATTGCAGTTACTCAATTGTCAGGCCAACTATCTCTTACATTACTAAAGAGATCAGCAACTTTCCTGAGGGAATGTCCTCTAAGTAGTTACTGGTGTCACAATACCAGTTACAGTTCCTTGCTACAAAAGTCTGGGGTTTTTTTTTTAACTGGAGTTTAGGTATAAACAATTCAAGTGGTTGATGTAATAGTGCAACATATGTTAATGTATGGTTGAGAATATGATCAGGTCTGGCAGTTCAATATCCATCAAAAAGATAAGGAGGCCTTGGCAAATGGATAGGAGGGATCCAGTCCTGTGATTTTGTCCACAGACTCAGTGGGCAAGTTGCTTGAATGATGGAATAAATGCTTAATCTAAATGGATGGAACAAATAGTACTAATTGGATGACGGTAAATTGCTAATTTTTTTACAATGCAGTCGTAGGTGTTCCAGAGCAGATTTTGGAAAATTTGCTCTAGAATAGAACGGAATCTCATCACAGACAACTGGACAATGAAAGTTAAAAAGAATCCAAATGTTTCAAATTCAAACTATAAAATCTTTCCACAAAAAATAATTTCATATATCCAAATGTTACATGTCATATAATAGCATGTATATCACAATTTAAGAATTCTATGTCAAGATGATTCAGTGAACGAGAATTTATATATCCATTTTGAGGACAAATTTCAACCTCTTTTACCAGTAAGTTGAACTACTATTCCTTAGTACAATTATCTGTGGCTCAGATTTGGTTTGGTCTATGTAATATACCAAGTAGAAATCTGAACTACAACTTCATTTCTAAATATAATTGTATAATACTTGACTGATTCAGGTGCTTATATGCTTCAGTATATGTTGATATGAGCACATCTGTGCTTTCATGTATGTATAAAATAATTCATTTTTATTTCCTAAACAAACATTTTAAAATAATGTTTTCTTGTATGTTCATGAGGTACAGAAACAAATGTAGGTAAGGCTCTATTTATGACTTCACCTGAACGTTTTTATTTTTTATTTTTCATGTAGCTAGAAACTATAGATTTTATAATGGAACACAACATAAAGCATCAAGCTTATGAACTCAGACTTTTTTTTTTCTGGTGAGCATATATCATTTTCAATCTGTTATCCAAATCCAATTCATGGGAAGTGGTTTCTAAACATCTGTAATTCAAAATCTTTTCAACATCTGTAATTGAAACTCATTCCGGTTAAGGGAAAGGGGGGGAAATGCAAAGCAGTCTGCAGGAAGCACTGGAAATAGGCAAATCTGATGTTTTAATGTAAAGTATTAAAATACTGATATACTTTTTGGTTTAAGGTTATTTGCCTGCTAATGCTTTAAAAATAGAATCCTTTTGTATGCAATCAGATGTTTAAGCATAAATCTCCTTTAAAATGAATCCTACTTTTCTATTAGACAAAAAAAATGAAGCTTTGGTATTTGTGGAAACTTCATCTTCCACAGCTACAATTCCTTCCTATACCCTTCACAATCAGTATTAAACAACTGCATATCAAAAAACTATGAAATTATTTTATAATCTCAGAGGATTTGGACACTAGTACCATCGACTGTTGGTAACAAAAAATATTGCAAAAAGATGTTAGAAGACTTTCATGATACTGTGAAGGAATGGGCCTACTACTATTTAAACATAAATGTTTAAACTCCCATTAGATGTGCCTCTATCATCCAATGAAGTTGAAAGCAGCTCTGAATATCTGCCTATGCTAGCACCCTTTATATTTCTAAAAAGCACTTACAAAATATGTTGTTTTCCAGTAGTCAGTGGAAAAGATAGGTTAACTTTCTTTAGAATTTATTATTCTTTCTATAGAGTACTATTGTCTCACTGCCTTCAAAAGCTGAATAGCTGAATCAAACAAGCGTTTCATTTTGAAGAAGTTCTTAATGCTTCAGAGTCAGATTAAAATTCTTTGTATATATACTGGTCCTTCTTCTCATTTTTCAAAAGTGTTTACATCCTATTCAGTTTATAAAATAATTGCATCTCCAAATCTTGGGTATCAGTAAACCAATTTTCTTTCATCCTAGTATCTACAGAAAAAAAAATTATTATTAGGAACAGAATGCTACACAGAAAATTACAAATAACAATTTAAAAAATACAATAAATATTTTAGCTATTAAGAATGTGGTAAATTTCAATTTAGAAATTCAATTTGGATAAGACTGTCATCAGAATGTTTTAATCAAGACAATTCAATCTGAAGATTCAAACGATTCTGATTATATACACATTATTCCAATTAAAACTGATTATTCCAATTAAAACTGATGAGTCAACTCAATTTCAACTGGATTATTAATCTGAACTGGATTTCAGTTAATTTGCCTATCCTTGTTGTCTTTTGCTTAAATTGTTTTTATGAACACTGCAGACAAGCACTAAACAGATGGTTCACTATCTGCATTGGCATGAATGAAACTTCCTGCCTAAAAGCAAGGAGTAGTAATACAGTAGCATCTTTTAGGAGACTTTCAGAGCTGTGCATGCATATACAGGTAGTCCTCAACTTACAACAACAATTGAGCCCAACATTTCTGTTGCTAAGTAAGACATTAACTGAGTTTTGCCCCATTTTACAACCTTGCTTGCCACAGTTGTTAAGTGAATCATTGCAGTTCTTAAGTTAGTATCACAGTTACGTGAATCTGGCCATGAGTCAGTTGCTAAGCATCTGAATTTTGATCATTTGACCATGGGGATGCTGCAACTGACGTAAGTATGAAAAATGGTCATAAATCATTTTTTTTCAGTCCAGTTTTAACTTTGAATAGTCATTAAGTGAACTGTTGTAAGTTGAGCACTACCCGTACATTCTGCTGCAACCAACAGCACAGACGGACAACCTTTGGAACTGAAACAAACCTAAAGAATGCAGCTACTTAAACATTTCTAGGTTTGTGCTAATGTACTTCACCAAGCGCTTTTTAATGCTTTTCCCATGCTTAATATCCATTCATGTAAATCTTTTGTAACTAATCTTAGTAGTCTGAGAAGACATTTGCTCTTTCCATTCAAAAAGAAACCAATTATAAAAGAAGTTTAGCTTCTTTCAAAATAATTTCCAGTGTTTAAGCTTTAATTTTTAGATTTCAAAAATGTCAAATTCTCACAGTTCTGCTAATAGTACTGGTGACATTTAAAGTCATTAACTGGGGCTATAGCAAAAAAAAAAAAAGGATGGTCCCTCCATTGATTCTGTAAACCAACCACTACTTCAACCGGATAGTGAATTTTTTCAGTTTGTTATTTGATAAATAGCATGTAGCAACAATATTGATAAATGCCAAATGCTAAATTATTGAATGCAAATTGAAGATTAAAGGAAAGCAAGGAAATTGGCTCTAGAGAGATTAAGGCAAAAGTTACATTATTATAGATCATCTTTGTTACTTGAAAGATTAATACTAAATCTGAGATTTGCAAATGCCATGCTTAGGCAGCTACTTAAATATTCACACAGAGAAACAATACAAAGTTTTCAGAGATAGGCATGTTAGAAAATGGAAAATACTAAACTTCCTAACAACTACATGGGTATTTTCCTTTAAGATAATTTATAATTACATGATTTTGAGCAGGGAAGTCAAAGCAGGTCATAATTGTGATGATTATATTTTTTAATAGATATACTACTATTAGGGATTTGTCAGTTGAGCTGGAAATAAAAGTAGCTGTTTGTAAAATTCATGCAGCAGTAGGGAACTACCAATCCCTTTAAAGGTTCAAAACAGGATTTCTACAGAAGTATTTCACAAACAATCCAATCTGAGTATCATGTTTTGGCAAACAAAATTGAGTCTGGCATAATTCTAGGTTCATTCTAGGCCACTCAAGACAGATTTATGGGAAAAAATGAAAGTTTGGCCATTTAGTTTTTATAATGGAATGGATCTAACATGAAACCAAAACAAGTATAAAATACAGGCAGCTGTAGGCCCAATTCCAGATACGTGAAATCGCAATAACACTGCATAGTACGCCAAATCCAGGGGTGGGCTGTTGGGAGTTCGCAGGGGTTCAGGAGAACCTCTTGCTAAAAGTCTGCCCAGTTCAGAGAACCCTCAAATCTCACACCTGGCTAGCCTCGCCCACCCCACCTCTCCCAGGAGTCACCTGTTTTGGATCCCAGGTAAGTGCAGGGCACGCATGGAGGCTCAGGGAGGGTGAAAATGCCCCCCTGTGGTGTAGACACTGTCTAGGCCACACCCACCATGGCACGCCCACCCAGCAACTGGGCAGAGAACTCCTAGCTAAAACCTTTGCAGCCACCCCTGACCAAAGCATGTAGGAACCCAGAATGTAACACCTATCTGCAACACTCTAAAGCATCCATGCCTTTTCCTAGAATTGCATGTATTTCTCCACATCAGCTGGGTGAAAAACATCCAGATGCTTTAAAAAGTTGAGACAAGTTCCATGTGCTCTGGAGAACCTTTTCAGAACTGAATCTGAAGTACTACACAACCCTACTTTGTAGGGATTTGGTTCCATAGATATGGCTTGCAAATGTAGCAACCTTTTAAGCAGCTTTATCTGTTCCAGGTTCGATCCAAGTCATATCCCTGAAAGCAGAAATGTCTCCTTTATAAATTAACTCATATGCTGTGCAGCCCCAATACGCCATGCCTTTAAGCCCCTTCCTAAAACAACTTCCACATTATTGGGGACAATAAATATTTTACTTTTAAAATGAGTGTAATTTCCAATCATACCTGAATTTTGTGAGGGAAGGAGGGGAGACTTTGGCTAGAAAGTTATTATTCCCAACTTGGCATCCTCCAGATACTAGATGACAATTTAATTTACAAAGTATTTTATAAAGCAGTTGGTTAAGGAAGGATAATTTGAACCATAGCTCAGTCAAAAAAATTAGGATTCCTGGCTTGTGTGAAAATTTATATTAAGATCAATGCAGAATTCTACTTAAAAGAGTAGCCATAGCATGGGAAGGGAAAAAAAGAGTGCATAAATCCCTTATAGAAGTATAGCACATAACTTTAGTCGAACATTGTGTCTGACAATTTCATTTTAAAAAGTACTTTATATATATTTCTTGTTATTACAATGCTCTTCTATCTTCATGCTACATTTTACTAGTACTACTGCAAAATACTAGAAACAAGAAGGAACTTACGGGGAAATTGTACACCCAGATGCATATGCATGATGGCCTGTGTAACGGATATCACAGCGTACAATGTTGTTGGAATAGTCTGATTCTGGTACCAAGTAACTAGGGTTGACGCTAACCTATAAAAGAAATATATGTTATACTTACAGGTTTCATAAAATATTAAATATTCTAATTAATGAAATATGATTACCTTTAAAATGTAATTTCCAGGTTTAACATCTGTAATATCAATCCACTGGCAGTCTATATCAGCGTTGTAGGTATCATAACAGCCAGGACTCAGGCCCTAGAAACGTAATGCTAATTTTTTAAAAAATTGAGAGAATAACCATTTAAAAATACAGTATAATACACATATATTACTTGTAGTATAAAGAAATAGTCACTTTTCTTCTGTAAAGATTATTGGTCTATTTTTGCCATATCTGGAGCCTTCAACAGTCTTCAAATACTGGCAGATTTTTCTTCTTGAAGTATTTAAAGCCTAATACTTACGCATGGCTGGTCTAAAAGCAAACAGTGACATCCATTGGAATAAGCTAGAAAAACAGATGCTTATGCTGCTGTCCTCTAACTGCTATCATGCTTGAATACCCTGAATCGATAGCTCCATTTAAGCTACATATATAGTCTTCACAATTTCCTATATACGAGGTCCATCCCTTTCTCTACCCTGAAATTATTCTAAGTGATATCTTGACTGGTTCTAGGAAAAGTATAATGTTTAGTCATAGACTATGTGCCATTTGGCAAGAAGTCTTGACTATGGAAAGGAAGGTCATGGGTATATTGAATGTTGGCAGCTGAATACATTTTTTAAATTTGGAATCGTCACTGCAGTCTTCAGTAATTGCTGAGGAAAATGCTTCATAAAATGAAGCTATTAAAATGATCATCTTAAAATGAGATGAAGATAAATTCTTTTAAAAAAATGAAGTATGATACTATATTTAAGGCTTGATACAGTTGGTTACTTATTTGTAATTGTGAGATACATGCTGCAGAGAGTAAATATCCATCTAGACTTAATATGCTTGTAAGCGGTGTCAATCAAAATGTAGTCAAGGACTGTTGCAATTTATTATGATACAATACAGTTCTATCAGCTATGAAAAAACTGAAGTAATGCTGCTGAAAAATGTCATGTAGAAACAGGTGGATATGTCTATAGCAAGTCAAAATACCGTAATAGAAGAGAGAATGTAAGTAATTTTCACCTGAACAAGATCGTAACACAAGAAATATGAATAAAAATTTCATCTATGGTCTATTACCTTCACTATTAATGCTGTTACTTTTAAAATTTAGGTAATATTGAATCATAATTATTAGATTCTTTGCAAATATAGATCTAGTTTGATTTAGATGATATAAGAAAATGGTCTTTGCTGTTTCTTCCATTCAGCTCCTTACAGTTTTCTTGGCAAGATTTTGGAAGTGGTTTACCATTGCTTATTTCCTAGGACTGAGATAAAGTGGCTGGCCCACGGTCAGTTGGTGACTGGCTTTGTGCCTAAGGCAGAACTAGAATTCATTGTCTCCTGATGCCTTCACCACTACACCAAACTGGTCCTACGGTACTTATTTATGGTGCATTATATATTATAATTTGATTATTTAATATTTAATAAAAATACTGTTCATGAAACATTGCTGGAAAATATTGAGTATATACTGTTAAGTAAATAATTCATAATACTAAGGGCAGAAGCGAATGATAATGTTGATATTTCCTTTAAACCAATGCACCAAGAGAAGTGAGTAAACTGTTATAAAATCTCAATGTTGATATTAGCAAATCTACTCATTAAAATTAAAGCAACTCTTTAACAGCAGCATTTCTTTTTCAGGCTTATTTGGAAGTTTCAAAAATTGGGCTGCTTAAACAAATCGCAAAAACAAAAAAAGCTGCCCTTGTGCAGAGTACAATACACTTCTTTCATATCATTTCCAACATATGAATAGCCCATCATCAACTGCCTCTGTCTACCAGCTAAGTCAGTGTTTCTCAACCTCAGCAACTTTAATGCTGGCTTTGGAATTCTAGGAATTGAAGTTCACCCATCTTAAAGCTGCCAAGGTTGAGAAAGGGATCTAGTTACTGATATAATGCTATATGTCAATATTAAATTGAAAACGACCATTGTTTAAGGAAAGACAAATTGCTAAACCTGAACATGATTATACTCAATCTGATGGTTAATCAATGAAAATTAATAACATTACTGTAAATGAAATTTACTTAAAGAAAACTTTAATTTAAGAAACACCTTGATTATTTGCATTACATATTTCAAGTGAGTAAAACAATGCATTTACAAACTATGTACTAAAGGACAGCTGTATTCCAAAAGGCAACAGGGATAATCAAGATTAGGTTCAGAGTTATGCAGTCCTATGATTTTTATTTTCATTCTTTATTCTGAGGGAAGATTATCAGGAACTGTCGCCCATTTTGAAAAAAACTTACAATAAGCAACTCTTCATGGATATAATTCTTTGTAAGATTCTATTAAGAATACTGGTAGCCCTTGACTTACTGTATTACCATAATTAAGCCTGGAATGATGGTCGTAAATCATTGTAGTCATAAATTAGGGGACTCATGACTGGAAGTCATTTTCCAGCCTTTTTTATGGCGGTCGTTCAGCAAATACAGTGGTCATTAAGCAAATGTAGCTGGTAACCAATCGTTAACTCATTCATCTTAATAGCAGATTTTTGTCAAAAACTGCAAATAATGTCAGAAACCAGCAAACCAGTCATGTGAGTGCAGAATGCTGTGGCCAATCATAAGCTCATGAGACCCTGGGGGCAACAGTGCAACTATTTAAGACAGCCAGGGTGATATACCGCCCATCAAGCACAAATTTCATGGCTGCCATAATTTCAGTTATAAAACAACTAGTCATAAAAGGACGACGGTCTTTATTTTACACTAGCTCATTGTACCTGGCAATAGATTAGAAAGATGTTACTCACCATTCCTAAAGGAATTTAAACATCAGCATTCATTCTGTTTATTCCTAACCATTTAAGTACTTTAAAACTAAAGCAAAAAGTATGATATACTTCTTTTTAATGCAAAGTTTCACAGTGTGTAGAAATTGATAGCTGATATTAACTTAAACTCTATCTAAAGAATAGTAGTATTAATAATTATACATTACCTGTGTATGGGCTGTACATGCAAATCGCCTATAGTATCCATAGTCACAAGAAGTGTCTTCAAGACAAAAACTTGCTTTGTGTCCTTCAGCTACTCTGCTTTGTGAGCTTGCTTCAAGTAAGTCATAATGACTGAATTCATCCATGCTATGATAATGTCTGTTAATAAATTAACAGACAAGATTACTTTAACTTATTGTACCAGGAATCAACATCTTAATAATAATTTGGCCCAACAAGGCCATAGTCAAAATAATATTTTCCCAAATTTTAAATATTTCAGTATTCTGTTCTATTAAGCAAATACTTTGAAGTCCAGTGACACTACTGTCTACATATTATAATTTCAATGATTATAATAAAATATATAGTAGCTTTTTAAAAAGTTGTTATATTTGTTTAAAAACCCAACAATAGACAACAGTTATTTCCAAATTTCCTATTAGATTAAGTAAGGGGCTAAATATGGAAAGTAGATTCATCCACTGTTAGTCTTGTTTTAACACTGTATCTGACTAAAGATATTGGTGTTACTCTCATAAATTCAAGATTCTTCGCTTTATGAAATGTTTCCTTTTTTTTTTAATGGACCTAGTAAAATATGCAAAATAAATTTAAATTAAGATCTCAGGTTATCTTCTGGTTCTACTTATATGTAGATACTTTTGTTTGTTTGCAAACTGCAGTTCTATTGTCATTTTATAGACCAGTGGAAGTGTGTCCACCATTTTCTATTAACTGTGATATTGCTGTTTATGGCCATTACATCAAGCTGCAAAAATCTGGTTAGCAATATATTTTTACTGACCTCTAATTGTCACCTGGATTTTTGAAGCCCAGTATTGTGGCCCAAATCAGACTCCCTTAACCAGATAGCTCCTAGGCATTTTGGAATTGCAAATCCTAGAAATCCCAGGCCACATATTTTCTCCTTACTCTGGCTGGAAATACTTTCTAGTTCTGGTGTATCTAAAAAGCATCCGGTTGAATATTTGAGATATTGAATAGAAAATGAAGTCATACACACACACTTCAAAATGAATGTCACTTTTATGATCTAAAATCATAAAGATTGCCAACAGGTAAGGATCAAAAGCTATATTCTGATTTTTGCTAATGTTTTCATAATAAATAATAAAGTTAACCATTATATTTGCAGTATTTTTACATGCAGATAATTCATATTTACACAGATGGAAAAGGATTCTGCATTAGGTACCTTTACCCAGTAATTTATTTATTTGTTTTATTTCTTTCTTTCGATTTATACCCGCCTCATTTCCTGGGTCAGGGGAACTCGAGGCGGCTAACAACAGTAAAAACAATAAATACAATATAAAAATCCAAACAACACTCAATCAACAATCAATCGACATTTCAGGAGGGGGAGGTTAGCCAATTCCAGGCCCGCTGAA
>JANHGC010002846.1:15230-26904 GCA_027560395.1 Boaedon fuliginosus | reverse complement strand
GTTCTACGACTAGATCCCCCGAAACCAGATCACGGCGCCAAAGCTCCAAGATAAAAATCAGGTCGAGCGTGTGTCCCCCCCCATGAGTTGGAACCCCAAATTACCTGGGTCAGGTCCATAGTTGCCATGGAGGCCATGAACTCCTGTGCCGCATCTGAGGAGTCATCAAGGGATGGCAAGTTGAAGTCCCCAAGCACCATCAGCCTGGGGAACTCAGCAACACCTTCAAGCAGCACAGGCAGGGCTGATGCGATGCACCTGGGAGGCAGGTATATCAGCAACAAGCCCAACTGAACCCCTGGGTCCAGCTTCAACAGGAGGGACTCACACCCGGCCATCTCTGGAGCTACGCCCCCCCAAGGATGGAACTCCTGACATATTATTACCGCCACCCCACCTCCTAGAGTAATGCCTATATTATAATATTTAAATGTAATTCATCCTTTCTTTTCAATTAAATTTGGTTGGTATTAAAGTTTATACAAACATTAAATTAAGGTGATTGGTGCTACGCACTTATTTTTAACTAGTATTATCGTGTTTACATCCAAATTATGTACGAATTTATATATTAAACTAAGCAGTTCATTTTGATATCTAAAATACTCCTTTATTCAGGTATGAATCAAAAGGAAAATGGTTATTCAGAGAAGATGGTTGAACTATCATTCTACTGTCTTGACAATTTCTTCAAGAATTTCCTGAATTTACACAGTGCAACCCAGGAAAAGACAAAAGGAGCTGCCAACAAGTGTGATACGCAGGCTCATGTTTGCTTCAAATTATCTTGATGTTTTCCACACAACAGCAACAAGAAGAGTGGAACAAACAAAAACAGTAAATAACAAATGAACATAATTTAAAAGTGCCATACTGAACACGTCACTCACTGATGACAGCTGTGCCATTCCCATGAATATCGAGGTCGGCTTGGTAAGAAATCTGATGTACCTTGATTTTTCACTCTCTGTGGAAATCTCAGAAGAACTCGGTTATCATAGTCTCTAACATCTGATCTGTAAGCTGAGCTGCAAGAATATGCATGTGAAAAGAGTGAAATTGTTTGACAAGTAGGTCTTAGTTTAAAATGTCACATTTATATTGTTGTGTAATTGAATACATCCTCTTGGAATTCATCAGGTTTAATGCAGCTTTCATCAGTGAAAACATGGGGAGTTACGTTAATCAGAACTAACATAAACCCCATTAATTGCAATGGTTCACCTTAAGGATTCAACCCAGTGAAAATCCATTGTTTTTGAGATTCTAAAGCTGCTAAACAATTTTTATGGAATGTCTACATTAGAAAAATATTGTGCAATTTAATTGATGTTTCTCATTCTTTCTAAATAACAAAGACAGATATTTTTTACTTGAATCAGACTTTCATTTACAGGAAACTTGGAACTCAGTAGTATAACAATCTCTTTGATATCAGTATTCCTAACTTCAAAAATAAAGTTAGGACTATAAAATATTTCCATTTTTATTTAATTCTACAGAAAATACAGCCAAACGCTATTGGTGGACACTCTTTTGAACACTTTTTTCTAATTAATATTCCTTTGAATGAAGTCACTGAGCAACTAGGTTTTCTGTTTCTTTCAAAAATTATGGGATTAAGAACTAAGGAAAAATTTCTTGAACAATCAATCAGTGGAATGACTTGTCTCCAGAACTTGTGGTTGCTCCAGTACTGAAGGTTTTTAAGAAGAGTTTGGGCAACCATTTTTTCTGAAATGGGATAGTATTTCCTGCTTGAACAGTGGGTTGGACTAGAAAACCTCCAAGGTACCTTCCAATTCCATTATTGACCCACCCAGTCCAATTTTTGTACAGATTTGTTTCTTCCTATTATTTTTGTTGTTGACCCCTCTTGATTCTTGACTTCTTTCCTCCCCATCAATTTCAGCAGAATTCATTTTTGTCAATATTTTTTTCTGATTAAAAGAAAAACTGAACAGAAAAATATAGCTGGAATCGTATGCTATTCCTAGTTTCATCTGCAGTTTAATCCCATTTCCATTAAAAAGAAAACCCATATAGATTTACAACTATATCCAAGAAAAAGTATCTGCCTCAAGTATAATATTAATCAAATCTAGACTAACATTGCTTTGAATTACTTTGAGTTATAAAAATCCATTTGGAACTTAACTCTATATGTTATTAGGCATTTTTTTTTACAACTGCTACGATCAAACATAAATATGTGTAGGTTGTCAGAGCTCTGTTCGTAAATTAGATTGCAACATCTCTACTAGAAGTAAATCTAATTCAGACAAGTCTTGTCTGTCAGCCTGTCTTATTATTAAGCCCGTGCAAAGGATTCAAAGCAATGCTTCACAAATTAAAGCTTTTTAGTGTTTAAGCAGTGACAACCTTTCAAACCTTGTTGTCTCTTTTGGAAACTATCCTTGGTGTTTCACATGAGTGTTTAGGAACTGTAGCTGTCTACAAACACATTACCTTTGCTAGCAGTTGTGTGTCTTTGCAAACAGCTGTTGTTTGTCCTTAATGGGCAAACAATTAGATACAGCTTTCAAACTAGCAGCACAAACCTTGTATAGGGCACAGCTACTTTAAGTTTCTGAGAGTTGTACTTTGCAGGATCCAATCTACGTCGGCAACTGGGACCAAAGGTTTATTCTGCCAAGCTTTTGGCCTCCTCCTGGAGCCTGTCATTAAGGTACTTCTTTCTCCAGAATATGTGCACAGGGCTGTCCTATGCATTGTGATTATATGGTTCCTGATTGTGTGTAGCTTTTACTTAATTGGGGTTTATGGCTGGCTATTAAGTCATTAATTTTTTTTCGTTGTGCCATTGCATCCTCAGGTCTTATGTACCTGACAGGCTGGTGGTGTACTTCAGCACTTCTACCGTATTGACTGACAAGGGACTCGTTTCTCAGGCTTCAATCATTTCTCTGGCTATTTTTGTCCCTGCTCACTCAACAATTGTAATAGCTGTGAAATTCTTCATTACGATGTGAGGCTACCAACAAGACTTGAACTCATTGGTAGCCTCACATTGCAGTGATCGAGGACATGCATTTAATTTCACAGTATGAATACTGATGACCAGGGACAAAAATAGGCATTGAAACAATTGAAGCCTGAAAAGTCAACAGCTCCTTTCAACTTGAAAGAATAAGTTGGTCCTGGTGACCGACTTAGATTGGATAATGCAACATTATCCTGGGACACATATATTTATCTTCATTCCTAAGAGATGCTTTGGTGTGATGGATTTCTGAAAGCTTTGTTGACTCCTAGTATCATGTATTATCAAAGCTTTATCCTAATGCATGTTTATGAAAGCCCCACTGCATTTAATGCAACTTACTTCCACATGTATGCATTCGATTACAGCTTCATTATGAAATGAACTGCACTGATTGTGATTTGGTATCTGATTAGCAATTAATCTAGATGCTGAAAAGCAATGAGTTAAAAAATAGATTAGAGTAGGCAGATAGCTGATAAATAACTGGAAATTACAATATTCAAACAGCAATTTAAAAATTACTTTCTTCTGTTGCATACAAAGCAATGTGCTCAATAAAGGCCTTCTTTTCAAACATTAATAAATCTCTGGGTTAATGAAAAACAGATCCTGGTAAGAAAATAATTCCTAAACAATCAAGGCATGGAAACCTTATGTAGCTTGGTCATCAAGCTTTCAGCAGACATTAATAAAAACACTATGTTTTATGAATTGGAATAGTAAAGGAATTTTCTCCACTGCTTAAATTCTACTGCTTAAATTCTACTGAAATCATGTCTATTTCTCTCTTGTTAAGTGCAAACTAGTGCAATTCAAAATCTTTGATAAGGTATCCTGGATACAAAACAATAATGTTCAAACAATATGTGCCTCAGAAAGTTAATTCTTTTATAAATCTGTATTCTATAGTTTGGCCTTCTTCAATCTAGTGTTCTACAAATATTTAAGGCTTACTAAAATTTCCAGTCAACATGGGGAAAGATTAAGATACTGGGAGTTGTACTCCCACAAAATCTTTAGATTTTCTGATTGGGAAAGACTGAAAATTATTCAATAATCTTTCCATCCAACAGGTATTTCATGAGAGTATGAAATCAAAGCCAGCCCTGTACTTACCTAGCTAGACAATTCTCTTCAGCAGCACACCTCAGGTTGTACATGGACGTCTTTTGGACATAAGTGGCTGCTTGGATGTAATAAGGATCTGGCACTAAATCTGGCAACCCTGCAGTGCATCAAATCACACACAAAACAGATCAGGCCCAGAAAACATCTACAAATTTCACTCTTGAAAAAGGCAGCCAAAGTTGCAGTTTCTAATCATGGTGTGACAAATGGGAACCCGATACCGTACACAGTCATTTAATAAGACCAAAAATCACTTTTCAGAAGATCAAAAGAAACATTAAAATACAATGTGTCTTCCAGATTTGAACTATTATACTACATGATCCTGTAAAATATTTTTCTTATGTATCTTAAAGGCATTTTCCTCATAAGGCCACCAGCTGAAGAAAACAATAAGTTTGCCAGATACCAGAAATGTGTCTGGAACAATAAATTATGCTTATTGTCTTAGGCAACAATAGATACTGTATTCTCAAACAAAAGGTTGTGAACATCCATTAAGCAGGCTATATTAACTAAATCACAACCAAACATGAGCCTCAAATTTAAGCCAACAACAGCCTATCTTGAATTTGAGTGTTATCTAGGAGAGTTACTTTTCTACTTTTCAAGTTTGGTTCAGTCCCAGCGCTGAACCCTCCGGATAGCAGCACTTGAAATGACTTGACCTTGATCACCATACCTATAAAGCTTCCTTTTTGCCATGGAATAGTCACATCTGAAGTCAAGGGCAAGCTGATTAAGTTCTAATAAATTTATATGCAAAAAGGACTGGAATCCATCTAAGAAAATGAACCACTGCTAGTAATTAACATTCCCCCGTTTATAAATTCCACTTCCGAATGGTTGCCGCTCTATCAGAACGAGGGACCTCTGCCTCTCTCCTCGTAGCCCCCAGCATCGTGATGTTTCGCATTACTTTACTCTCAACAACTTATTTTCTAGCGCAAGATCCCGACCGACTACCGGGCGAGGGGGAGGCTTAGGACCAGATGGTGATCAGCGGATGTGGGGCTGGCCGAGGTGAAATCCCGCAGGCTGCCGAGAAGGGAGGGACTTGCCACGCGGCCGGGTTGGATCTGGGGGTGGGGGTGGGAGCTCGCTTTTTGGAGGGACACCGTTACAGGCTCAAACGGCTGAATTCGGTATCTGCGTGCAAGTATTTAAAAACTTCCTTAGGACGTGCAACTCTTCACTTCGTTCCTTTTAAGCTGCGACCGACCGCAAGCCAAAGCAAGCCTGCCCCGCCGCCTGGTGTGACTGGTTGAAATGCGCGCCCTTACCGTATTGAAAATAGCCGGTGCCGTACCCCGGCCGGTAGCGGCCTCTCTGTCGGGGCCGCTCATAGGTATCATAGTAGTTATAATAAGGGTTGTCGTCCGTATACTTGTACGGGTTGTACGGGTCGTCCCCCACCATGACGTCTCCGCGGGGCAGCTGTCGGAGATTGCTTAGAGAAAAGCCAGTCTCGTTGCCCCTCCTGGCGGTGGCGCTCTCCGCGGGGCTCCCTTGCGCTCCGTCTCGGGGCCCTGCGGCCCTGCGACCCCCGTCCGTATCATTTCTGTCGGACGGTTGCTCGTAGCCGGCTTGGAACCAGTACTGCGCCTCCGGTTTTCGGGTGGCAGTGGCGTCCCTGCCTGCGACGGTTCCCGGCGCCCTGCGAGGAGAAGTGTCGTTGCCCCTGAGGAGCAAAACGTGGCCGCCTTGCGCGGGCCCCTGGCTGAGCCTACGCCTCGCGGGTTGATACTGGGAGCCGACGCTGAGGAGGCTGTACACCTGCCCGTTGTTCTCCCATTGAATCCGCTGTCTCCAAACGGCGGGAGGAGGGGGCGGTGGATTCCTCGGTGGCATCCCGTCCGCCGGCAGCCACAGCAGGCAACTCCAATAGAAACATGCTTGCAGCTGGGCAAGGCCCAGGAGAAGCGGAGTCCGGGAATGGAGGCGCATGGCGACGGCGTGGGTCTCTCACAAGCGAGCGGGAACTCCACTCGACGACACTGCAGGACTGGGGACCAGGAGCAGACTCCAAGGTCCCTCCCAACTCTCTTATTCTGTTAGGTCAAAAAGGAGCAGTTGACGGCTTTCCTCTTTTCTCTTCCCAGCTGCAGACCTCCGACTTATTTTGCGCAAAGCGAGGGACTCCCCCTCGTTCTCTTTTCTTTTCCTCCCAGTGCTTCCTTTTGCAATGAGATGGGTTTGGGGAGGAGGAGCAGCCTTCGCCTGGTCCTCGCTTTTGCTGAAGTCTGGAATGAAGCTGTGGGAGAGAGGGAGAGAATTGGAGGAAGGGCGGAAAAGGGGAGGAGATGACGGATTTCAAAGTTTCTGGCACATTTGCTAAATTACACAAGCCCATTCTGGCAGATGGATTCGCTATTTGTTCACGTAATGCCATTGGAAACGTGCAAGCCCGGTCGTTCCTCTCCCTCTCTGGTTTTCCATCTTTTTTTCCAGCCTTATTTCCCCGGTCGGGAGAAGCCCCTGAAGACAAACAGCAGTCGAGTGCCACTCAAGGGTATTTATGAGTCTCTTTCTGCAATCGGCAGGCTTCTCGCCCTTTAGGGTTAACAATACACAGGCATTTCACTTTCCTCAGACAATTTGGTCTGCCAGGAGGTGGGGCGCTGCCAAAATATGCGGAGAGAAAAATGCTATTAGATCACCACCACAACTTGAGAGACAAGAAAGCAAAGTCAGAGAGTGAAGAAACATGTTTTCTGGGAAATATTTTCACCGGAGACATCTCCCACAGTTGGACCTCTGGTGAAGAAATTTGGTGGTGGCAGGATGAAAAACAACAACTGCACATTCTCCTGCAATGCCCTTGCATTATGGCCCCAAATCCTCCTCAAATAAATTTGTGCATACCAACTTTTGTTTTTCCCTGGGTGAGTCACAGAAGAAGTTCGTGACAGACGTGAAGACATGAATTTTGTACAGAGGTGTATGTCCAAGTGACTTTCCCATAGAAATGACCGTACATCACATTAGAAATATTGCTGGGGTGGGTAGGAGAAATCATCTCAAACAGTTTCCACTTTTTTAAACCTCCTCCAAGCAGAATTGTGAACCTGTTTTTCCCAGAATAATGTAAGGTGCTCTTTCAATCCAATTAACATATAACTTCTATTATTAACAGTTTTTGTACCAAAAGTATAGTAACTCCGTCTTGCTGGAATTCAGTCTATGTTTGTTTAGACTGTCTAGACTCACACAGGTTTGACGCCCCTATAGCAGGAGTGTCAAACTCAAGCCCCGTGGGGTGCTTATATCTAGCCTGCAGGGCTGGCCTGGAAAGGACAGGCATGTGATGCCTCTGGCAACCAAAACGGTGCAGGGCTCTGTGTGAGACACCCCCCCCATGACCCATTTTCAACCTGGATGGCCTTCTGCAGCACTCTGCTGGTCAAGATGGTTCACTGGGGACTGCATTTTGGCCAGCAGGGTGCTGTAGGAGGCCATCCAGGGTGAAACGGAGGCACAGGGTACTTTGCACACACCCGGCATCCCGTTTTGGCCTGCAGGAGGCATCTGTCCCATCTCCCCCTCCCCCACTGGCCCACAGAGGAGAACTACAATGCTGATCCGACTCTCGGAGAAATCCAGTTTGACAACCCTTGTCCTATTGGTACCAGATCAAGACTTCCACCACATCACCTAGTCAGCCTGAGATGGATATATATTCATCTTTCATCAGTATAGAAAAAAATAACTTGTCCTAAGAGATTGATTATTTCTTCCTGTGAATTTATAGATACAGAAAAAGTATAGCAAAAAGGGCCAAATGATGAACACCTCAGCTTCACTTCGTACATCAATGAAGAATAGAATCACTCCAGAAGCAGCAAAGCTGCTGTAGAACAGTGACCATGATGCCCAATCCTTGTAGTTGGTCCAAAAGGACACCATAGTCAAGGATACTGCTAAGAAATCTCCAGTTTCTTGGGGATTGGAGGGAACTACATGAGTCCTGCCACAGATCATCTACAAAAATGATTAACGAGCTTTCCAATTGGTTCCCAAGCCTCACTGGATCCAAGAATCTAGATAATTTGCTTCGTCCAGAATGCTTTTTAAATGCTGAGGTAACCTAATCTACAATTCTGCCTATAAAGAAAGGTTGGAGATAGAAGAGTGATTATCCAGAATGGCCAGGTCCAGTAATTGCTTTTGGAGGATGGGAAATATTAAAAAGTATTTCAAGATTGCAGCAGCATCGCCCACCTCGAGGAAGCTTTTATCATTTCATTTAACCAACCGTATGTTACCAGTTGTATTAAAACATGTGAAGACCGGTCTTGGTAAAAATTAGATATATTTCACAGAGTAATTTGTTCTCATTTACAACTAAATAAAGTATCACTGAATTTTTTTCCTTTCTTCCATACCTTGCTATATAGTTTTTATGGGGATTTCTAGTTAAAGCTCAAGTCTAGCTAAACAATTTATAGGTATATCTTTTTCCTGGTTTCTTCAAGTCATTAATTTGAGACAGAATTGAGAAAAAAAGAATCTATATTAATATAAATAGCACGCCCTTGTCTTTTCCATTAATACTAATCACCACACATAGAAAGCATCCCCTGCTTTTTCTGTGCTACAGCTTTTGAGAAATATTCCATATGTTCTTGTCATTGCATAACATGCACTCAGTTTAACATGCTGTCTTCCACTGCATGAAGGAGAACCAAGTATGCTGACAAGAATTTCCTCCATCAACATAGCTGGTCTTTACTTTGCCTCATTAACAAGACTGGTATGTAGCATGGCCCTAACAAATTACTGTAAAGCAAGTTAGGGTAGATTTATTTTGGAACAACTTATTGGTGGATTTCCCTGCCAGAGAGGAAAGCATCCACAATCCCCCTCCTTAACATAGGGTGTCTGGGAGAGGGTGTGTGACCAAAGATGATAGAAAGGATGCTGGATGGTTAAATCCTTTCTACTTCTGCTTTGCTAGGAGGATCTTATCCTCCCTAGAGATCAACCACAGTAGCTGATCCATGGTAATAACATAATGAAGGGTGCAGCTCTGTCAAACAGTTCTGTGAGATACTATGGGAGAATGAAGAACCAGATGTTTTTAATATTTCCTTTGGAAGAGACAACTGCTGAAGATCTGAAAAAAAAAGTTTAAAAGTCTTAGGTAACTCAGTGTAAATATGATAATAAATTATCCTTACAGTTTTCAGAGTACAGCCACTATAAAGTTGCTTTCTTAAAATGCATGTCATTCTTACTTTCTTGGTCTTATAGCTATGTAGGCTTCACTCTTTCACAGATCAGGCCTTAAGAGGACGCTCCAGTGAAGCAGGAAATACTCTCTTTTTCTGTATATTGGAAAGCCCCTATTCACCTCCAATATTCTCATTTATCTCCCTCAAGATCTTCAGTGGAATATACTGCCAGATTGTGTGCATGGAGTAGTAACATTGTATAAAGCAGAAAGATTGAGTGAGTGCCAACACCGTTAACCTGCTGATACAGGTATCATACATAGGATCTCCCCTGGATGACATGTTAGTAGGAAAATCATAGGGAGGCAGCACTGGTTGAAGCTGCAGAACCTTCCTGGTTTTACCAGCCTGGCATCCAAAAGGAGCTGCCAATATACTGCATTTCAATGAATCTCTTTTCTCCCTGATCCCCTGTGCAACCTCGAGTTCCCCTTGACCGGGGAAGAGAGGCGGGGTATAAATCCAGGACGCATTATTTTGGCTGAGGAACATAAGAATTATAAACTAAATTATAAACTAGATTGTTTTAAGACTCCAGTTCTACATGTGAGGTAGTCTTTTCACATGAAATTTCTCAAAATTCTCAACCTTTTTCATTTTGGTTACATAATTTTGTACTTAATGCTTTGTTCCTGCTTGCAGCAAACAATGACTAAATCAAAGCGGGGGTGGGGGGGAGAAAATCTGATAATGCTGGAAAAGGCAACCATGAATAAAATGAGTGCTCTTTCTAATCTTTGCATAAGTCTACACTCATGTCACATACATCTTATTGTTTTTGAATGTGTGATATTATAAAATATTTCACTATGGAAATACTTTGCTATGGGATTTGGGCCTTAGCTACCCCTTTTCTGATAACTTTACTGCTTATATGAAAATGAAGACAGCAATAGTAAAAACTACCACTAGCCCATTTTTACTATACTGTATTAATTACAGTATTTTTCATGTTCCTAATCAATATGGAGTTCTCAAGTCATAGATCAAGAATAATCAATATATCAGTAATAGTCAAGATATATATTGCAAATTAAATATATTCATTCATAGATGGTTTATCATTTCCAAGTGAAGTGAGCAAAGTTCATGAGAACTTAATACTCTGAATACACAGATTAAAGTGTTTCCATCACAGGCTGCCAAATTTTAAAGGCAAATCACTGAACTCTTTTTGACCCACGCTAACTCATTTCATACAATGTATGCTGCCTTGAGCTCCTAAGTGAAATATAGGATATAAATCTTGAAAAAAAGGACAGTTGGATTAAGAAACTTGTCAGTTCTAACATGAATTTTAGTCATCAGATTTTATTTTTAAAAAATTCTTCCTGAAATACTTGTCAATTATATCTACCTACTGTGTACTAACAAATTAATAGACAATTTAAAATAAATTATTTAAGATAACTTAACAGACTATGTGTTTTAATATTTCCATATAAAACACCACCAGACTGGATGTAATATAGAATTATTATATTTAATTTAATATATGTGTTTATTGAATTTAGATTACAGATTAGCAAATTAATAGAGTTGGAAGGGGCCTTGTAGGTCATCTAGTCCTGCCCAAGCAGGAGACCCTATACCATTTCTGACAAATGGCAGTCCAGTCTCTTCTTGAACATCTCCAGTGATGAAGTTCCCACCACTTCCGATGGAAAGCTGTTCCGTTGGTTGATTATTTTCACTGTCAGAAAATTTCTCCTTATTTCTAGGTTGTATCTGTCCTTGATCAGTTTCCATCCATTACTCCTTGCCTGGCCTTTGGGTGCCTTGGAAAATAGCTTGATGGTCTTCTTTCTCTGTGGCAGCCCCTCAAATATTGGAACACTGCTATCATGTCTTCCTTGGTCCTTCTCTTCGGTAGACTAGCAATGCCCAGTTCCTATAACTGTTCTTCATATGTTTTAGTCTCCAGTCCCCTAATCATCCTGGTTGCTCTTTTCTGCACTGTAATCTGTAATCATATTCATTCCATATTCATTTCCTCAAGCCTCTAAAGTACCTACTTATACATTCAAAGACTCGGGCATCCGTAGGAGGAGGGGTCAAGAAATGAAATATCCAGCACAATGCAAACTGAATTGTTTATATAATTTGTATGTGATATCATAATGCAGGATTGTAAGAATAGAGCTCTTCTTTTCATGCACATTTCATCATTTAGTGTCACCATAGTTGGGAATGGATGCCCAAGATGTCTCCAGATGTCTCCAGAATGCCCGTAACAACTTTCTTCTACCCTAAAACATATTGGGATAAACCAATGCTTCATCCACTCAGTAAAAAAAATCAGGCA
>JANHGC010002844.1:67951-83483 GCA_027560395.1 Boaedon fuliginosus | reverse complement strand
CCCCCCCCCCCCCCCCCCCCCCCCCCCAACTACACTAAGCACCAACCTGGGTGCTAGTGTAGTTGTGGGGAGGGCAGTTGGGGCGAATCCTGTCAGCACGGTCAGGGTTAGAGCTAGGGTCAGGACTTAACCCTAACCCTAACCCTGAGCGTGCTGACATGATTCACGCCAACTGCCCACCCCCCTCAAACTACACTAGTACCAACCTGTCCTTTGAACACGGTTTCTAATGCCAGCACCGAGATCACAATGCCCCAACCACCCCGTTCGGTTTTTCAAACACCACCCGGGAGTACCGTACATTGCAATTTATCCTACAGCTGAAAGGCGGCTGAAAGCCTGGGCTCTTCTTCCTCTCGAACTCCCTGCTTGAAATGCCACTTGCCACAATCCCGGCTAGCCACCCATTCCAGAACTCACCGTTTTTATGTCTACGGTTACTCCCACTTCGCTCGTGCGAATTCAAAAATTGCGGGCGCTCAGGGTCGTCCCCCCTCCCACCGCCCCGCAGACGTTAGTGCGCAGGCGTTAAGGAAGGGCAATTGCGCTTGCGTGCCTGGGTCGGCTTTCGACGCAACGGCGCCTGCGCAAAGAAGCCGATCTTCCTCGCCAGTGAAAAGTGGTGGCGTCGCCTAGTAGGTATTGTTTGGGCAGCCGCAGGTGCTGGTTGATGTGGCTCAGGTGCGTTAGCCGTCTTTTTTTTTTTTTTTTATAACGTAACACACGGAGTCGCAAACCACTGTTAGGCCAATTTGAGCTTTAACGGGCTGCATGAACCCAGCTTGTACGGTGATTTCCTTTATTGTGTCACGGTCCCCAAGAAAATTAGGCTAACTCTAGAAATTATAGATACGTTTCTACGGTCATTGTGTCATCTGAACGCAGCTTGTGATGTTGTGTTAGTTCACTTTGACGTATCATCATTCGGTTCTTCGATCTCGGAGCTACCACCACTTCTTACCGATCTTCCTCTTTTGCAAGGAAGTGTCTTTGGGCACGTTAATATACAGTGTTTTGGAAATAATAGTAGGCAGTCAAACGGTGCAGATCTACACATTTCCCTGTCGGGGACTGGGAAGTATGAATGCAAGTCTCTTAGGCTCCAAATCCCATTTGCCTTGTGAAATTATAATTACACTTTGTACTCAAGTTTCAGACGTTTTACTTTTTTTGATGTTTGATCAAAAGTCTATCAAAAGTTTAAATCTTGAATTTATATGGTTGTTTTATTATTAACTTGGTACCGTTTCCCTGAAAATATGACCTCTCCTGAAAGTAAGACCTAGCTTGATTTTTACACATGTGCCCAATACAGGTGTGCTCCTAACTAATAGGTTAGTCCATGGATGACATCCCTCGAAAAATAAGACCTGGTGCCTTTTTTGGTGGCAAAAATATATATATAAGATAGGGTCTTATTTTCAGGGAAACACAGTATATAGGTATTGCTCTCACCCAATGACCCTAACAACTATTTTTCCCTATGGCATTTTCACTGAGATCACCTGTTAAAGGTGAACAGGTTGAAATGAAAGCAGGCAGTGTTTTTCTTTCTTTGTTCACTCCATATTCTGATAGGTGGAGATATCAAGTAGCTTGCTTAATAGCTCTCAACAATCCTGGTTCTTCCTGGTCCTTTTGTGCTCCCAATCTGTTAAGATTATTTGTGGGCGTGCTGCAACTGAATTGCACTTAGGTTCTGAGTTGTCAACTTGAGGAAATAGTTAAGAGACAGTCTGTGCAAAACAAATTTGAAAGTTGTTTTTGAAAGGAGAATCTTGGAAGTCTGTAAATCACAACTTGTTCTTCTTTCCATTAAAGAAAAACGGATGCATCTCGTTTTACATGAGAGTATATAAAAGGAAGAACTACCTCTTTGGGCTTCTTAAAAATAACTAAATGCTTCATTAATTTTATCCAGCTCTTTGGAACACAGGAACATCTTCACGACTGTTTTAGGAGAAAATGTTACGGGTCAAGAATGGACTTCTGCATCATTGGCCCTTATGTAGCAGGAGAGAAGCACGTCTCCCTGCCCTCCGACCAAGTCGGCGTTTGCTGCATCAGCACGTACTCCATCCTGAATGGGCTGCATTAGCTAAAAAGCAGCTAAAGGGCAAAAGCCCTGAAGAGTTGATATGGCACACTCCAGAGGGAATCGCCATCAAACCACTGTATTCTACATGTGACACAGCAGGCTTTCCTGAAGAGTTACCTGGAGTAAAGCCCTTCACTAGAGGTCCTTATCCTACCATGTATACATACAGGCCTTGGACCATCCGCCAGTATGCTGGCTTCAGTACTGTGGAGGAAAGCAACAAGTTTTATAAAGATAACATCAAGGGTGAGATGTGTTGCTTAGGGAATGGGTATTAAGGACAATGTTGTGGTTGTAATGAGGTATTTTTAATATATTTTTGTACCTGTCAGTCCTGACTTCTAGATGAATCCCTGCAGTTTTGGTGGCCCCCTTTTTAGATGTGGGTTTCTCTTTTTTTTTCTAGAGGTGAAAGTAGCTAGTCACCTATCTGTCTTCATGCCTAAGCAGGACTAAAACTCATGGTCTCCCAATTGCTAGCCAGTTGCCTTTAACCACTAAATCAAATTAGCTCTCAGTTGTAACTATATTTACTTATATTAATTTATTTACATATAGTTATATGTAATTAATATCAGAAATAAGTTGCTTAGGAATTAATAGCAGGATGATCATACATTCAGTTTACATTTTATGTTTTTGTAAGTACTTGCTCAGAAGAGATGTAATTTATTTCATTAGAAAGTGAGAAGTGTTGAATATTTTCTCTCCTCAATAATAAATTGCTCAACTGCAGTCCTGTAAATACATAATAGGAAATCTATTTAAGTGTTTAGGATGTATTTCTTTCATTAATAAAATTGCTTACAATACAAATAGCCTTCTTTGCTTACTCAGAACAACTCAGCACTGGAGGATGGATGCATTTGATGCAAATTGAGGGGCTGCAGGATGAAAGAAAGCCTTGTGTAATTGGACACTTGCTTGTGCAACACTGAATTCTTTCCCAAGTTTTAATGTGATTCCTTTGGTCTGTATTGTTTTGAACAACTAATACCCCTTTTCAGTCAAATTCCATCTAAGATGAAGATACAATTGTATACGTCATGTTTTATATTTTTACTAAATTATTAATTTCATTTTCAAGCTGGTCAGCAGGGTTTATCGGTCGCATTTGATTTAGCAACTCATCGTGGTTATGACTCGGATAATCCTCGAGTTCGGGGTGATGTTGGAATGGCTGGAGTTGCCATTGACACAGTAGAAGATACTAAGATTCTTTTTGATGGAATTCCCTTGGAGAAAATGTCTGTTTCAATGACAATGAATGGGGCAGTAATTCCTATCCTAGCCACATTCATTGTTACTGGGGAAGAACAAGGGGTGCCTCAATCCAAGCTGACTGGGACAATACAAAATGATATACTGAAGGAATTCATGGTTCGAAATACGTACATTTTCCCACCAGAACCATCAATGCAAATAATTGCTGACATCTTCCAATATACATCAAAGGTATTGTTTAGTTTTGTTTCTTTTAATTACCACATGGCTATCATGTCATAAGGATTAGTGTTTGTTACAAAACAAATTTGTACATATTTTCTTACAGCACATGCCAAAATTTAATTCTATTTCTATCAGTGGATACCATATGCAAGAGGCTGGAGCTGATGCCATTTTGGAGTTAGCATATACAATAGCTGATGGTTTGGAGTACTGCAGAACTGGACTTAAAGCTGGTCTTACCATTGATGAATTTGCACCAAGGTACATGAATTCGGCGCGGGGGGAGGTAGCTTCTTCTCTATCCTCAGGGTCAAAGCACGTATTATGCATTGAACTGTTATATTCCATAGTTTTACAATAGCTTGCTCTTGTGCGATTTTCTTGCCTTTTAGATAAATTAGGTGATCAAGAGTGTTTTTGAATCATTTTTTTAGTATTAATATAGTCCAGTCAGTTCTTGAAGATAGAGATAAAAATTCTAACAGTTGCATTCAATTTAATTCTAATTATCATATTTTGTGCCCATTTAGAAAAACAGAATGATGTAATAGAATATTTATTCATCTAGTGTGGGGAGATAAGCAAGAAAAGAAACTTTTTTTCTCTCTTTTTGCTTATCTGGATTAAAATAAAATAGCTACATGAGAAGGTACTATTTTCTATTCTATTAAGAAAGCTGTAGGTTTGTGGGGTTTTGTTTTGTTTTTTGATTTGGCATCTTACTAAAATACTCCCCTTCAGGATTCCCAATGCATGAATAGCTCAATAAGATATAATTATTAACTTTAATTCCCAATGCATGAATAGCCCAATAAGATATAATTATTAACTTTAAGAGATGATATATATTTGTTCATGGTTTAATGACATTTGTAGTTGAGTTTGGAATACTATGGTATACTACTAATTTAAATTAAAATGTTCATCAAACCTCTGCTGTCACTATGGACTTCCTATAATTTCCATCCCTCTAAAAATGTAGTATTTGTTGTTCTTGCATAGAAATTACAAAGAAAAAGCCTGTTTATAGGCCATGATTTTCTGATCTTTTAGTAAATCTTTTAGTAAATTGCCTGTAGTTTTACTAGCCTAAAAAATGAGGATTTTTTAAAATTAAATTGAACTACGTTATTTATTTAAAATACAAGTTTTATATTATCATTTATTGTTTATTCTAGATATGATCCTAAGTTATTTTATTGCAGGCTTTCTTTCTTCTGGGGAATTGGTATGAACTTCTATATGGAAATAGCTAAATTAAGAGCTGGGAGACGGCTTTGGGCTCACTTAATAGAGAAAATGTTTCAACCCAAGGACACCAAATCACTTCTCCTTCGAGCTCATTGTCAGACTTCAGGATGGTCACTAACTGAGCAGGTACAAATCAGAGTATCAGTTATGATAACATGCAAATTTTAAAGAAGTAAATATAGCATATACTCAACATGTTGCTTTCCTGAAGGTGCTTTTCTTTAGAACTTAAGTAGAGGTACATTCAATTCATACCCCCAAACCACCAATGCTTAAGAAAGAGAACTTAGGCACTCAGGAGTGTTAGAACTGTTCAAAGTATAAAAAAGTGGTGTTTCACATTAGAGAAGCATCGGTCCTTAAAACAACTACAGTCTTTGAGTCATTGATGTGAAGGCTGTCAGTTGCTTCTCTGCCAATCTTAGCATTAGTATTGTTGTATATGGACAGATTCACAGACAACCAGAGACAATTTTGAAGCATCTGCTTGGAAGTTTCCAGAGGAAGTGATGTCTTTAATACTCTAAGAAGGGATGCTTTATTTATGCTAATATACTTTTTGAAGTGCTTTTGAAGTTAAGTACAGATTTAGTAAAGGTAAAGGTCCCCCTCGCACATACGTGCTAGTCCCCAACTCTAGGGGGCGGTGCTCATCTCTGTTTCAAAGCCAAAGATCCAGTGCTGTTGGAAGACGTCTCTGTGGTCATGTGGCCGGTATGATTAAACGTCGAAGGTGCACGGAACACAGTTACCTTCCCACCAAAGGTGGTCCCTATTTTTCTACTTGCATTTTGACATGCTTTTGAACTGCTAGGTTGGCAGAAACTGGGACAAGTAACGGGAGCTCACTCCATTATGCGGCACTAGGGATTTGAACCGCCAAACTGCCGACCTTTCTGATCGACAAGCTCAGCGTCTTACCCACTGAGCCACCGCCTCCCTAGAGATTTAGTAGATATGTTCTAAGCCAGCCAAGTGGCAATTTAGGTAGGAATTCCTCGGAGTGTTCTTGACACATCTGAAGGACATCATGTTAGGAAAAGCTAATTCAAAATGTCTTATAAAAATACTTTTCCTTATAATGTATTTGATCTTCTGATTCTCCACCCTCCATTCCATCATTGGGAGCATCCCAACCCAATGAAAACAACTCAACTTTCATCTGGTTATGACAGGTTCAACCTGCAGAAGTAATATTTATATTACCGTAGTATATTTTTTAATACAATTTTGTTAAAAGTTTCCAGGACATAAATGATGTCAAAGTCCAATTCAATAATATTCCTCAGAACATTGCTGTGCTCAAAAGACAACATGTATTCCTCTGCATCCTTTTCATTTTTTAAAGTAAAGTTGTGATTTTTGTAATAGGATCCTTACAATAACATTATCCGCACCACAGTTGAAGCAATGGCAGCTGTGTTTGGTGGTACCCAGTCCTTGCATACAAATTCATTTGATGAAGCTTTAGGACTACCAACTGTGAAAAGTGCACGAATTGCAAGGAATACCCAGATAATAATTCAAGAAGAATCTGGCATACCCAAAGTTGCTGATCCGTGGGGTGGTTCATTTCTAATGGAATCTCTTACCAATGATGTTTATGAAGCCGCTTTAAAGGTCAGTTTGTTTAATATAGAGAATGGGGAATAAGAAGATGCTGGTAATCTTTTATATGAGCTCAGAAACAAATACGAGCTCGCTTCTTTATATTGATATATTTCCTTTTTAACAGCTCTGTAGATTCCTATTTACCCAACAAAACAGCCCCCCCCCCCAAAAAAACCTTCTGATTAGCTAGCAATAAATTTTACTTTTTCACTGATGAGTCAGCAGATGTCTTTGTACAAATCCACACATTTTTCTTGGAAACATTTTCAGAAGTAGTTTGCCATTTTCTTCCTAGGACTGAAAAGGAGGGCAACTGGGCTCAAGTCACTCCAACTGGCTTTAGGCCAAATAGAAGACAGGTTTGTGGATTAAGAGAGAAACCAGTTAATTCTAAATTAAGATAAGGGATACTCAGTATGTTGAATTTGGGGATTAGATGTGCACCATTTGTAGAAGAACTTTTAAATTCTTTTGAGTTTGAGCTAATGTTAAACTATATCAGAGGACATCAGTCCTTTTAAGAATTATAATAACTACTTGTTTATAAAGAGGGTTCTTATACCTTTTGGGTAACTATTTTTTCTGTACTAGGGAGCCTAAATATTTTATTAAATAAATATTATATTAGACAATAAGCACACTTATAGTTATTAGCAACTTTTCTTTGTTAGCTCATCAATGAGATTGAGGAGATGGGTGGAATGGCCAAAGCTGTAGCTGAAGGAATACCAAAACTTCACATTGAAGAATGTGCTGCTCGAAGACAAGCCAGGATAGATTCTGGTAAGACAACCAGAATTATTTATTCTTCAACTGTGTAAGCATTTAAAAGCTTTTCTCGTATCTCACTGAAGTTAATATACGTGCATGAATAATAAGAATTTGATTCCAACTTCCTGTATGTTTTTAAATTCTGTTCCAAAATAAGTTTAAAACAGTGAAGAAATTGAGGCTTTTAGCAACATTGCCAATAAAAGAAGAGCATTGGAAAATTGTACTGTTTGGCATGAAGACTGCTGTTAGTTCTGCATGACCAGGGAGACTATGTTTCTCAAGCAGTCTTCTGTATTGCATAAATTTCAAAACAGAAGAATAAAGACTACTGTCTCCCACTACTATCCTCTTGGACAGACCAAAGTCTTTTAAGTTCACTTGGATTCTTTCTTGCTCAACACTTTAGTAAGACAAAACATATAATTGCTCTACCAGACTTAAATATGCATGAAGTTATTGTGATTTGTGACTTAAACAACTATATTATTATTTTGTTCTGTAAATTAGTCACAAATTCCATTCTTCTAACTTTTCCATTATATATACGATACATAATCCAAATTCCAATGGTTGAAAATGATCCTATGGTAGATTAAATTGATTGGACATGATTTGAAAGGCACACACCTTTCTATAGAAGACAATGCACACTGTAGCTGACCAAAATCCATGAGGTCAAAGGAATTGCCTGTAGAGCTCAGAAGCAGGATTATTGCAAGCACAGATCTGGGGAGGGCTACAATAAACTTTCTGCTGCAGTCAAGGTTCCTAAAACCCTAGTGGCCTCCATAATTCTCAAATGGAAGAAATTTGGCACAACCAGGACTCTTCCAAGAGCTGGTCATCTGGTCAAACTGAGCAATCTGGCCTTAGTAAGATATTTATTTATTTATTTATTGGATTTATATCCCGCCTCTCTTCACCCCTTCCAGGGGAACTCGAGGCGGCAAAAACATGCAATAAAACAGTGACCAAGATAGGTGACCAAGATAGGTGACCAAGAACCGAATGGTCACTCTGACTGAGCTCCAGAGATCCTGTGTGGCAACGGGACAGAATTCCAGAAGGACAACCATCACTGCAGACCTCTACCCTTCTGGCCCTCTACCCTTATGGCAGAGTGGCTAGACAGAAGCCTCTCCTTAGTGCAAAACACATGAAAGCCTGCTTGGAGTTTGCAAAAAAGTACCTGAAGGACTCTCAGACTGCAAGGAAAAATATTCTATGGTCTAATGATGCCAAGATTGAACTGTTTGGCCTTAATTCTAAATGTTGTGTCTGGAAGAAACCAGGGGGCGCTCGCCACCTGCCCAATGTCATCCCAAGAATGAAGCGTGATGGCAGCATCATGTTGTGAGGGTGTTTTTCAGCAGTAGGGACTGGGAGACTCATCAGGGTTGAGGGAAAGCTGAATGAAAACCTGTTCCACGGTGCTTAGGACCTTAAACTGGGCCGAAAGTTCACTTTCCAACATGACAACTATCCTAAGCACGCAGCCAAGATAACACAGGAATGACATAGGGACAACTCTTGAATGTCCTATAGTGGCCCAGTCAGAGAACTGTTGAAGTTGGACCCTATGGAACATCTCTGGAGGGACCTGAAAATAACTGCCCACTGACAGTTGCCATCTATCCTGACTGATCTTGAGAGGATTTGCAAGGAAGAATGGCAAAAAAAACCCCAATCCAGGTGTGCAAAGCTTCTCTCATCATGCCCAAAAATACTTGAGGCTATAATTGCTGCCAAAGGTGGTTCAACAAAGTACTGAGTAAAGGGTCTGAATACTTATGCCAATGTGATATTTCAGGTTTGTTTGTTTTTTAATAAATGTACAGATATTTCTAAGATTCTGTTTCCGGTGTGTCATTACGGGGTACTGAATGTAGATTAATGAGAAAAAAATGTATTTCAACAGCGGAGGAATCAGGCTGTAGCATAACAAAATGGTCAAAAGTGAAGGGGGGCTGAATACTTTCTGAATGCACCGTGCATTGGGATACCTCAGCTTCTCTGTATGTGTGTGTCTCTTCGTCTGTAAAATCTATTTTATATTGAATATGTACCATTTGAACTGATTTCACTTTGTGAACTGATTTCAGCTCACTGCAAATACAGGGTAACAAAAATTATTTTTAAAAAAATATTTGAAAAATAACAGGTTCAGAAGTAATTGTTGGAGTGAACAAATACCAGTTGGAAAAAGAAGAGACTGTTGAAGTTTTGGCAATTGATAATACATCGGTCCGTAACAAACAGATTGAGAAGCTGATAAAGGTAAATGTGCAGGTTTTTTTTAAAGAAAAAAAAAGATGTTTTTCATTTTCTCAACAATAGGGTTATAGTCAAATTGCTCAGCAACAGATGGTTTTTTTTTAAAGAATGCTTCATAGTCTTTTTTAAGGGTGCTTTATATGAGCTATTCCTTATTTATGGCTAAGGTTTGTGCTGGAGGTTTCTAGTGCAATCTCTTATCTCCAGCTATCCAGCTATGGTCTTTTCTATAGAAGTTTCCAGAAGACTGTAAATGTATGCAATTTCGAATTTTACAGTGTAGGTTTACAGCAAATACATGCAAATATCTGGTTCCCCTTCTTCATAGTTCCAAGAGTGTTGGGTACACTTTTCTTTCATGTTTCTCCTTAAAGGTGAAAGCTTGCAGAGATGAAGTAGCAGCCCAAAAGTGTCTCACTGCTTTAACTGAATGTGCGGCTACAAGACAAGGTAACTTGCTAGCCCTGGCAGTAGAAGCAGCACGTGCAAGGTAGGTGGAAAGGATTGTGCACATTTATCAAATAACTAAATGGACTTTAGAACTACTCTTTCATAGTGGAGTTGTGTACTTGGCAAGCACATTGCCTCCCTGCACTCAACCTTCAAGGCAACATTTGAGGTTCACTCAAGGTTTTCGTGATATGAAGGAACATGGAGATAAATTACTAGAATATGCTTAGAATACCCAGTTTGTCCATTGCTTACAAATATATATAGAAGAGATTACTGCAGAACTGAAGAAGCTTCTTGGATGAGAAGCGAAACATTAAGGAAAAACAAAGCACAGTTGCCTTTTGGGAGTGAGGGGGGACACCTTTAGAATAACCATGATCTGGATGATTGAGAATCTCCAGAGACAGATGAGAATATATACAAAAGAATTTGGTCTAGTGGTTAAGGCACCAAACTAAATTTAGTAATTGGATGTGCTAAAACCTAGCTTTAATTTATTCATCTGTAATTCTGAATGCCTGTCACCATGTTGACAGGAAAGCCTACACAAGATCTGTAAAAGCCTACAGTATACCAAGGGTCTTCAAACTTGGCAAGTTTAAGACTTGTGGACTCCCAGAATTTCTGAGCTAACATGACTTGAGAAAGAATTCTGGGAGTTGAAGTCCACAAGTCTTAAAGCTGTCAAGTTTAAAGACCCCTGCCCTATACTGTAGCTGAGAAACTGATATAATCACATATCCCAATCATGCTGTTCATTGTAATGCATTCTGCTGAAACCAGTAAATTTCTGTCAAGTGCTTCAAAAACAGTTCTCCCTGAGAGTATTTAATAACACACCACTGAACTAGGAGCCAGTGTGGTTTAGCAATTGAAGTGTGGATTAACAGCAGAAATACATCCTCATCCAAAGAAGTTCACTGAGTGACCCTAGTCCAGACATCTATCGGCCCAACCTACCTCATAGGGTTGTTTTTTTTCAGGAGGGGGAAATAAGAAGCGGGAGCATGTTATATATTACCTTTCATTTTTGAACAAAAATAAAGATATATATTTATTTTATTTATTTTATTAGATTTATACCCCGCCTCTCTTCCCCGTTCAAGGGGAACTTGAGGTGGCTTACAACAGTTAAAAAATACAATAAAAGCAAGCATTAAAACCATGATACAATAGATTAAAATATTTTACAACACAATCACACACCAATCAATATATCTTAAAAGATTATGCATTATATATGTAAACTATTATAAATTAAATATTGCTGAAGTGGAGAACATGTAGATAAGTATGCTATTCGTATAGTATACTGTTATTGTACAAGAACACCACTTTTACTAATGTTGGTGTTATATTTTGATAGTTTATTATCTCTTCAAAAGAAATAAATGTAATGTTTTGATTGTATACTTGCTTCAGATGTACAGTTGGAGAAATAACGGATGCAATGAAAAAGATATTTGGTGAGCACCGAGCCAGTGATCGCATGGTGAGTGGCGCATATCGTCAGGAATTTGGAGAGAGTGATGAGATTACTCAAGCCATCAGCAGGTAAGACATGTACTCTTTTCCTCTGTGTTTATGTCTTATTTTCCAAGAGTTCAAATTCTCTACAGGTAGTCCTTGACTTACGACTGCTTGCTTAGGGAAGCAAAGACAATCTCCAAAAGGAACTTAAAACCCGGTTTCAAAGTTCCAATGGCCACCCTGCATGATCTCACAATTGCATTTTGGATGGTTGGCAACCAGCCCATATTTACAGCTGTTTGGCAGTGTGACAGTGATTTATGACTTTTTTACAATGGCCCTGAAAAAAGTGATTTATCACCGTTTTTCATACTTATGACTGTTGTACCATCTCCATGGTCACATGATGAAGATTCAGACACTTGGCAACTGATTCATATTTATGATGCTTACAGTATCCCAGAGTCATATGATCACTGTTTGCTATCTTCTGACAAGCGAAGTCAATGGGGAAGCTTAGCTGTGTTACTAACTGAACAACTATGGCAAGAAATGTTGTAAAATGGGGCTAAATTCACTTATTTATTTATTTATTTATTACATTTTTATACCGCCCAATTCCCTGTCTTAACACCTGTCTCACAACAGAAATTTGGAGGTCAGTTATGGTTATAAGTTGGGGTCTACCTGTGCTTATATTGGAGATATGTGTATGAGAAGAAGATAATAAACCATAGGAAATTCAAAAATATCTCATTTAAAATGTTGTCCCCTTGTTTTGCAGTGCAGCCCTCAACATTCCATTGCAATGTATGTATGCTCCTTGCAATAGGACACCCCCAATGTGTATCCTTAATTTTTTTTTTTTTTACTTTCTTGGATTAACAGTGAACATGTTTAGTGGTTCTGTAGTACTCCGTCAGCTATTTATTTTTTTCAGAGTTGACAAGTTTCTGGAACGGGAAGGTCGTAGACCACGTCTTTTGGTTGCTAAAATGGGCCAGGATGGCCATGACAGAGGAGCCAAAGTAATTGCTACAGGATTTGCTGACCTTGGTTTTGATGTAGATATAGGTCCACTATTCCAGGTATTTAGCCTTTTCATTGTTTCGATGCTTGCTTTCTGATTGATTGAAACAATCTATGTTTTCTCCCGAGTGACTCAAAAATGCTGCAGTATTAAATAAATAGTTTTAAAAAATAATTTAGAAAAAGGCACCAGTTTGCTGCAGTGGTTCACAGCGTGTTTTATTTCTGCTGTTGTATATGAAAAATACACACTTAATTTTTACATATCCTTTGTTTGCTATTTCTTGCTTAGACACCCCTTGAAGTGGCCCATCAGGCTGTAGATGCTGATGTGCACTGTGTAGGGGTGAGCACACTAGCTGCCGGTCATAAAACTCTTGTTCCTGAACTCATCAAACAGCTAAACAGCCTTGGACGCCCAGATATTCTTGTCATGTGTGGAGGTGTCATCCCTCCTCAGGTATTGACTACCATACATTGCACATCTAAGGACACAGGCTAATTGTGAGATTATTCAGTTCCTCTTATTATAAACTTTGGGAGAAGTTTTATTTCACAACTGGGGTGAGTTGTTTGTGGTGGGTTGGTGGATTGTTTTTACATTTTTCTATCTTTTCCATTTCTTACAAATCGTTAACTTCATTCAAGGATTTTTTTTCCATCTACCATATCTTGTTAAATAATCAACATCAAGAACTTGATGTTAAATATTTTCAAAATACTAAAGGTACAAAATATATCCAGCTGCACAACAACCTCTCACATTAATGAAATTACCTAGAAAAATATTTTGCAGTTACACAGTTGGGAAAATATACCTTTGGGTGCAAAATCTTCTAAGTCAACACAGTGTACCTATATATCATTTTTAAATATACGTAAACAAAGAAACTAATCTAAAACTATACTTATTTTTTCAGTGTTTTTTTCCCTTTGAGCATTCTTCACTTTAATAGCTGTGGACCTAATAATCATGGTGGCCTCCTTGTGCAGAAGGGAATATGCACTTTTCTGAGGATTTTGAATTTTAGATTAGGTTAATACTTGCTTAGAAATTGCAGATTTCTCAGTGGCTTCAAGCAGTGCAACTCACTATGGCTATGCAAACTGAATTTGTAGTAAGCATCAATGTTCTAGCCCATAGTTACTGTCTTGATCTTTTCCCACTTGCTGCCATCTTAGCAAGCTACCATGATCTGCCTTTTTTTCTCCCTGAATAGGATTATGACTACTTGTATGACTCTGGCGTTTCCAATATATTTGGCCCAGGAACTCGAATCCCTAAAGCAGCTGTCCAGGTTCTTGATGATATTGAAAAATGTCTGGATAAGAGGCAACAATCACTATAAACCATTATCATTGAATAATTCATTCTACACATTATATACATGTACAGATTTATTGTATGAATGTGATACGATCAATTGCAAGGAAAATAATCAGTTTAAATCAGCTTCAATGCCTGATGTTTTTGTGCTTTCTAAGAAAGTAGAAAATGCAATGTGGGGTTAAACATGAGAAAAAAAATTATGAATGGGTATGTATGAAAAATTATTAATAAAATCAAAATTGCACAATAAAAATTCAATTTAATGTTTAAATAGCTATTGGATAGAAGTTGTTTCATATATACATATATTCTAGCAGCTTTATTTTACAATCCGAGCATTTAAACAAATTGTAAAATAAAGTTGCTAGAATTGAGTAGAGAGGCAATATCTCAAATGTATTCAGATTTAGCTGTTAAACCTTTTGGCACAAATATGTCATTCAGATAGTTGATACAATGTGACGGAAACTTTATTGGTGTCACATGAGCAATATGCCCAGAAATAAATATTCATCTGGATGTTAGTCCTTACATTTTAATGAGGCACCCCCTCATAGAGACAGTGTTTTAAAAAGTTGTTAATGTTTTAATTGTATTATATTTTTTGACTTGAAAGCCACCTAGTTATTACGATGGGCAATGATAATGAATGAAATGAAAGAATGAGCTACAATACCACAATCTGTAAGAAACCAATTACTAGAAGTCTTCAGGAGTTCTTCAACCAAGATTTGTATCACTTAACAAGTTACGATAATATAAATTTTTTAATCATGATTTATTGAATAGGCCTCAGTTGTCTTAGCTTTACAATACATTAATTCGTGAATATGGGCTTAATAAACTTCAGTGAGCAAATACATATGCAAAATAAAATGGAAGAAATTGCATGATTTAAGAATATGTCACAGTATTTGTAAGAAACTTTTTGTTGCTGCAACAAAGGAAGGGAAAATATTTTAGCATGCTCATAATTTTGGAGAACTTCATGAGCTTTCACAGGGAAAGGCTTATAGAATTGTTCTTACTATAATTAAAGTTTAGTTTTCAAAGTTTCTGTTCTGTTTCTGTTCTTAAGAAACTTACAAGTGCTTTGTATTTATTTCAGAAACAAAGTTTAAGATAGGCTGGAAAATAGATTATACAAAATATACTGTACTAGTTCTTACCTAAGACATCTATATGCCTTCTGGGTATTAGAAGTACACATTCCTGATAGTTCATTTTACAGGTAAACAATTGAAACAATGAAAAAAATGCAATATGTGATACAAAATCCACTTTATTGTGGGTTCAAGCATTTCAGTACCCCAACTACATAACAGAAAATCTGGCTTATCACTTCTATCCTGCCATCCTTTAATAAATGTAAACAATTAGGCTTCTAAACAGGCTTGTATGAAACATACAACTGTTTTGAATTTCTGACAAAAGATAAAGAGTAGACTTCCATTCTCCATTACAGGTAGTCTTCAATAGGCAACAATTGTGACCAGGAGCTGTTGTTAAGTGAAGCAGTCGCTAAATGGGAAATTACATGATTGCCTGTACTTCCCTTTTCCCTGCTGCCCTGCCCTTTGGACTGTTCATTCCATTGCCAGGATGATTAAAAAGAAGGGAATTGATGTTTGTACAGGTAGTCCTTGTTTACCAACTGCCTTAACCAGAGATGGTTTGAAATTACCATGGCGCTGGAAAACAGATTTATGACCAATGCCTGCATTTACCATCTTTGACGCTTCCCTCAGTCTTGTGATTGCCATTAGAGTCACTATGTTTATCCTCTACCTGGC
>JANHGC010002844.1:43590-57672 GCA_027560395.1 Boaedon fuliginosus | reverse complement strand
TGAGAGGCAGGTACGTCAGCAACAAGCTTAACTGAACCCCTGAGTCAAACTTCAAGAGGAGAGACTCACACCCGACAATCTCTGGAGCACTGCCTTCCCATGGATGGAGATCCTGACAGATAATAATAGCCACCCCATCGCCCCTGCCCTGGGGTCGTGGCTGATGCAGCACCTGATAGCCGGTGGGGCACATTTCAGTGAGGGGAAATATGTAAGAATATTTGTAGCAGTAGGGCTGAAGCCCTAATATGAAAGATTGGAGAGCTTAAGCTTTTTTTCCCTAGGCCTGTTCCATAGTTTTACGTTGGTATATAGGTACATAATTGTTTGGTAATTACCACTGGCTCAGCTATCAGCTTTTAAAATAGCTTTGCTTAATGCTTAAATAAATAAAAACAGATAAAAGCTTAAGGGCAATGTCCCTTGCTGCCTTTTCTAGAGTTGTATATTATTTCTTCCCTTAGTTTCAAAAGCTAAAGCCAGTTTCTCTCCATAATGGGAGGAGTTGGGGGAATTTTCTCTGGCTATATGATCAGGTAACCAACCATCTTTCCTTCAGTAAATGCTGATTCTGAATCTAGGCTTCAGCCAACAGTTGGCAGTACGGGTATCAGCAGATTATTATTCACCACTATGTTCTGAAGATACCAGAGGGGAAGAATTTAAGTGGTAGTTACATATTCAATTTGAACTTTGTCACTGAATCTCCCCATCAACACCATTTAAGGAAGGGTGATCATGTAAGCCCTATTCTGAAGTGTCTAAGAAGAAGAATGTGGGAGAAGATTATGGAAGTAGTCAGAGGCAGGTATACTAGTTTATTATAGCAGAAGGCTGAGATATCTGCACTATCCATCTGCACATTGAGATCTAAGGTTCTCTGCTTGACCTCATTCCCAGGCTTTTTCTAGATTCAACATAGATATGGATTGGGATAAACCCACAGTGAGTCAGAGAGGTTTTTTTCTTCTTCTTTCAGCTGGGCAAAATGCCTACCCCCATATATTTATTTGAGGTAAAACCTCAAATAGGCCTCAACAAAGAAATATGCAAGTGCTAACTGAACAAGATTTGCAACTGAGTGTTGAATTTAGCAATTTGATTGCTAAGGCTGTATAAGTATTCCCATGTATCTGATTATTGAATTAGCAACTTTTTGTGCCTAAAACTTAAATACTTAGACTTAGAATAACTTTATTGTCACTTTGAATGTACACTAATCAGCATACATTAAATGGAAATTTTATTGCATACAGCATACAACTGAATACTGAAATCTCCAGAAAGTAGAATGATTAAAAGAAATGCCTAGATCAGTATTTATCAACATTATCAATTTTAAGATGTATGGACTTGTGGTGTATTAAAAGCTCAATTTATTTTTAGTACTGGGAAATCTCTAATAAGAATTAATTTATTGAAGCTTCATCTCTGGTGCATATATAATGATAAAATTATTTATAAAATAAAATAAAATAAAATAAATGAAGGCCACTGCCCAATAGTCAAGCAATTTTGGATAGCTAAACATTCCAAATTCTTCATTTGTAAATCGAAGAGTATCCATTTAATATGATTTGCAAAAAACCATATAATGCTTATGCCTATGATGTAATCTACTCAGTTTTAATTTAAATTTTAAAATACATCCGCAGATATTAATTTAAGGGTTAATTATGAGTTTGTTCATTCCATGACTTATAATTTTGTTCTGAGATGGCCTGAACTTATGTGGAACTTAATTCCACATTATCTGTTTGGCCTGTTTTTCTAGATCAGTATTAGACAACCCAATAATCTACAGAGGTTTTAGACAACACATCTCCCATAAACCTCCAAATAACTTGCCCAATGATTAAAAATTCTGGAAGCTGCACTTTAAAATTTCACAAGAAGTTAAATTGCCTATTCTGGATATTTCAGGTAAACATTTAGTCAGTAAGCCAAAAACCAAATAAACTTTCCTAGGAATGGATAAGAAGTAGCTAAGTAATTAATTTAGTCATTTAGAGCAACAAATTCCTTATTCTACTTTTTCTTTGAAAGTCTAAGACATACGAGCTGTGTTCATCTGCTATAGTGATAATCCATAATATCTATTCTGTTTTGGGTTGGCATGTTGTCTGATTACAGCCACTTCGTTTTGCAAACCATGGTTTATTACTTGTGGTAGTTGACTGATTGATGTACCATGAAATCACTGTCAATAATTAACAACCACCTTGTCTTCTTTCAGGATGATCTGTCCCTAATCTGGCCCTATAGGTCTCCCAACAGGATACCCATCAGTGGTGTAATTGAATCCATCCACCATCCACCTATCTTCTTCTTTTCATAATATGAAGTATTAACCTACCCAATTGTGGAATATTTAACAAATATTAAGGTATCAATGAGTTGGCATGTGACTATAATTTGTATTTGTACACTTGGTCACCCATCTAGAAAAGACTAGTTTAGCTCAGTAAAGGCAGCTATATCAGAGAAAATGATCAAACGAGAGTCAGAAATAGATTGGTGAAATTTATTAATTCATTTGTTTGATTGTTTGTTTGATTTATGTACCACATATCATATCTAGAGGCACCCCTGGGCAGCGTAAAACATTAATATTGATATCTGTGGAGATTCTCAGCTATCTAGGTCCCAAAGGTGCTTTTTCAAGAAGCAACTGGACTTTCTGTTTTTTCTTTGAAGACATTTCACTACTCATCCAAGAAGCTTCTTCAGCTTTTGAAAAAAGAAAAAAGAAAAGGCACCGTTAGGACAACCATGACCTGGATGACTAATAATCTTCACAGATATTTAGCGATGCAAAGAGCTGAAGAAGCTTCTTGGATGAGAAGCGAAACGTCTTCAAAGAAAAACCAGAAAGTCCAGTTGCTTCTTGAAAAAGCACCTTTTGGGTGTATGTGGTTTAGTTTCTAAGTGGCCTCACACCCTGCTGATAAAAGTTGCTGATTCATGGGCCAATGTGAATGACTCTGTTGTAATTGTATCTAAAGCCAGTTCTCGATAATTATTGAACAGAGTTAAGAGTGGATTTACTTGCAAGATACTGTAGTATAATTATTCCTCTTTCAGAAAGAGGCACAAAAGTGTCTTGCCAACTCAACATTGCAGGCATCAATCATATAATCTCAACACTGACTGGTGATTCAGGTTCAGGGTGAGATTTACCATTAGGCAGTGAGACCGTCACCTCAGACCGCAGACGTGTGATAGAAAGCATTAGTAACCTGTTGGATGACAGAAATGTTTGCTGTGTGGATTATTTTGCGCTCCTGCCCTGTTGCCCTGAAATATTGAAAAAAATTCACCTTAAGATGCAGTTACAAATCCAGTTAGCTAATGTACCTGATCTGGGCAGGATGCCATTCTTTGGTTCATGTGCTTTAGTACATTTCATGTACTGAACTATCTTGGCTGACTCTGCCCTGTCTTTCAGACTGGACCTCTGAAACTTTGTGAATAAACTTGAATGGTCAGTTTTACCTGTTCAACATTAATATTGATTACTTTATTTTTTATTTATTTCATTTTTATGCCGCCAAACTCTCGAAGGACTCTGGGCGGCTTACAACATGGATAGCAATAGCACTCAGATTTTATATACTGGTTATCAGAGCGTTACAACACTCCCCAAGCAGTTACAGTGTCAGCTTATTGCCCCCAACAATCTGGGTCCTCATTTCACCGACCTTTTAGAAGGATGGAAGGCTGAGTCAACCTTGAGCCTGGGGATTCGATCTGACAACCTGCGGAACAAGTCAGCAGAGACTGCAGTGCTGCATTTAACCACTGCGGCACCGAGGCTCCTAGACACCTCAAGTGGGCTAACTTCCATAGGTTAGCCCATTTGAGACGCCTTGGTTCAAAAATTGTTGCCTTTTAAGGTGTCATTTCTCCCAGTTAGAGGAATCACAAGAGTTTTAGTAATATATGGATAAGAGATTGTGTATTAGAATAAATGTATCTGTTTAATTTGTTATTTTTAAGTGTATCTATGTTGGCTTTGTTCCCCATAGTTTTCCTCACTTCCAATTATCCTCTCCTTGTTAATGTCATGGTTTACCTTCTAAGCATCATCATGGCTGTACTCTTAAGAATTCAGGCAAAGTAACAGCAAGACAGGTGATCTGGCTTAGCTAACACCATTTTGTCCTTCAGATCATTAGGTAGATCTTTTCCCTTCATTTTTCTTATTGCCATGGGCTTATTTTATAGTTCCCTCTCATCAGAATACCTGCAGTATTGTTTCTTACTTCATTTGCTCTTTAAGATTTCAGATACAGAACTTGAGGAAGTAGTTAAAGTTGGTCAAGCAAGTGAGATTGCCCGTCAAACAGCAGAAGAATCTGGAATTACAAATTCTGCTTCCAGCACGCTCTTGTCAGAGTACAGTGTAACCAACAACAGCATTGCCCTTCGAACACCTAAAACACCTGCAGCACAGGACAGAATCCTACAGGTAATACCTAAACAAATACTGATTCACTTGCAAATTGTCCTGCAACTTCCATTGCTACCATTCTTCCTGCCATGGAGTTAAAAACAGGGAAGGGCTAAATATCAGCAGATAGTTTTTACGTATTTATTTGGTTCCTATATATAAATAGGTAATTATTGTGGCTTGGTAGAAACAGTTTTGGTATGTCCTCCTTTTGAGGAGTGGGGACATCCAAAACCTATCCAGAGGATGAAGTGGGGCGGGGAGGATAAATGCAGAAGCACTCAGGTATAAGGTTAAAAAAGAAACTTTTGGTAATCAAAATGAACTCGAAAATGAATTTGAAACATTCAGATGGTGATAAAGACTATAATTCCTTGTTCAGAGACATTAGGTATCTGTTGGTAATTCTGTGTATGTGTGTGTATATGGCGATTCATAATTGTTTCACAATAGTTATTGTAATTGGTGATTTTGAAAAACATTTATTATGTATTTTGTATGTCTTCCCTACAGGAAGCTCAGAATTTAATGGCACTTACAAATGTTGATACCCCCTTGAAAGGCGGTCTTAATACACCCTTACATGAAAGTGATTTCTCTGGAATAACACCTCAGAGACAAGTTGTTCAGACACCAAATACTGTGCTTTCAACTCCCTTCAGGTAAATTAGATATTTGAGATGTGGAGAAGGGCATTTTAGATTTTCCTGCAAAAAATGAGGGACATTTTCTGCTTGGATGATTAGGTTGATTCCTAAGACAATTCCCAGAAGTCTCTTAACAATTAGGGCTCCTTTACACAGACGAAATTTGAGTAGTTGTGGTTCAGTATATTGAACAACATCACTGAAGTATCCTGCAATAAGGCTGAAGTGGTACTTTTCATATATAGAGTTGTACCCTTAAGGATCTTTACAAAGAAAATAAAGACAAAGTTATACAAGTATATGTGAAACACAAAAGTGTGTTTTAGGTAAGAACAGAAAAACCTTCCTGCAATGCTTCTTTAGAGCGTTCTAAATTGGCTGCATTATGATAAAACAAAATTTGAGATAGCGCTAATATTCTGAATTCTGCTCAAAACGTGTTGAGGTTTGCATGCATAGATTTGATGGGATCCTGAAAAGAGTTCCTTGATCCTTTGTGGGGTTTTTTTTTTTACTTCGAAGCTGTAAGTGAGTCATTCATAGATTTTTTTTAATGTTTTCAAAAGTATTTTGAAATATGAAGAATTATCCTTGGCTAATTTTTATGCTGGTTTTGACTCCTAATGACAATTTAAATGTAATGTATGTGTTAAACAAGTTTGAAAAAGAACAGGAAGCCTGTTTATCTTTCAGTACAATTCCTGCTTTATTATTATACACAGCAATATGAAATCACAGCTGCCAGTTCTTTAGATAGTGTTGGCTTTCATACTCATTGAGTAAGATACCACAGTGTATCAGTATAGTAGATGGATGGATCCAAGCAGGGTAGCTTTTTGTATTTGATAGATGGAAATTTTGTCAATGCGCAGTAGTGTCCAAAATTTTTGGTATGGTGCCGTGTGACAGAAACCATTTGGATCATGATTGGTTTACTATTATTACAGTACATTATTGTAATTATTATTATTAGACATTTTTGCTTGCCTTATAGCTAAAGAAAAAACACAGTTTCTGCTTAGCTGTATGAATAATAGTAATACTCAGTAGCAAAAACAGACACTACTACAGTCACAGGCAACAATCTGTATAAACTAGCAAAATCTGCATTTAAATGCACTCTGAAAATCACTGGCAACCAAGTTGAAAAATAAGCAGTATGCACACACAGAAAGTTCCTCTAATGCAAAAAAATATTGAAGTCTATTTTCAAATTCAATCTGAAAACTCAACAACAGCAAGTCAGAGAAATATGCAGTGTCCACAGAAATAATAAACTAAACAAGATACAAGAGCCTATCTTATGTTCAACTATTCAAGATAAAACTATTAGAGAGATATTTTTTGAAAAGGCTTTACATTTCAAGATTTATTTAAAGATGAAAATTGTGATTCAGATAAGTTGTTACATGAGAAATAATAGGCTCATTGATTGATGAACAGGCGACTGTCTCTGATATGCCCAAGATAGAACTGCTGAATTTTTCCTCCCAAATCTTCTAGTTTACTCTGTCTGTCCAATCTCATCTACTTTGTTCATCAAACAAAATTCCTTTTTGCTATCTCTTTTCCATGGCCTTATAGTTTTGTTAGCTGCTGATTCAAAACTTAAAACACAGTCATATTAGCAAGTGCTCTGATGAATATATTTAAGTGGTTTAGACATTGCCTAAGAACTGATGCATCCTACCAATTTTGTATTTTTCTAGGACTCCTACTCATGGAGCTGAAAGTCTGACTCCTCATAGTGGAATGACTCCCAAGCCAGTGATAGGAGTGACACCAGGCAGAACTCCATTGCGTGATAAGCTAAATATTAATCCTGAGGAGGGGATGGCAGAATACAGTGATCCATCCTATACAAAACATATGGTAGGTAAGAAAATATCTTAATATACATAACATGCAATATATTATTTCTAATGTAATAATTGTATTTCATTAGATGAAGCTCACAAAATTGTAAATCCAATAGGGTTTAATTTGAAACGTCATAGCAAGACAGATGCAGTGCATATCTTTAACCACCAAGAGTCAGTACATGACTGGATTCATCCACATTAGGAATCTTCAGATCTTATCCTGTGGAGTTCAAAACTTCCCCTGGAAATTGAATTCATGGAACAGGGCATTAGCTTTAGGAGCTACTGTATCTGGAAGCTGGCGCTCAGTAGCGTTGCAGGAAAGGATATATAGAATGCTTTATATATAATCCATTTCCTTTTGTTTTTACTAAAATATAGTAAAATGGAATAGTGGTATTGGGAGAATGTATGTTCTACTTTTCTTCCTCACTAAAGATAAAATATAGGTACCTTCAGCAAATTCTATTATCTAATGAGTTAATTGCATTGGTGAGCTAAATAGCATGGGAAATGTTAAAACACTTCCATCGCTAGCTTTGCTACTTAGCTGCTTTTATATCAGAAATTTGGAGGAAAGTTTTAAAGTTTTTATACATAACATCTAATGTGTACATATAATGAGATTCTGTTTTTCCTATTGTTTGGAAGAAAAAGAATGGCAGAGTACATGGAAAGATTTGAGGTTTTATTAGCAAATTAGAGGATTGATAATTTTCCTGTTGGTTGAATTTTAACACTTATGGAAATCCATGTCAATTTGAGAGGCTGGCTTAAAAACTGCTTATGATTAAGTGATAAGGAATTGCTGAAGGATGTAAAGTAATAACTAGACAGAGGATAAAGGCCATAGAAGAACAATAATTTAGTACATTGTTGAAATAGTTTTCAAAATTATTCAAGACTCTTATATTACCGGTAAGTACTAAGGCCCTAGTGACATTACAAAGTTGGAAAGCTTTTTCTATAATCACATCTATTTTAAGGAAATGGTCCCCTAAACGGAGCACTGGAACATCAACTGAGGATTTTCTTCTATAAATAAAGTTTATTTTTAACTTGTAGAATTCTTTTTGAGCTTTGGACTGCTGTATTTGACATACAATTCCTATTTGAAACATCTCATCTGACTTCTTTTGGATGACATGTTTCTGAAAAATTGCAAACCTAGTCCGAGTCTGGCACATTGGTATGTCAGCGTGCTCTAGAGCAGGTGTGTCACATTCATGGCCCATGGGCTGGATGCGTCATGTGCTGGCAGCGAAGGGGGAAAAAAAGTTGTGATATGTCATGTGATGACAGCGTGACACCGCGAGTTTGACATCCCTGCTCTAAAGGAAGAACCGGACACACTTTGAGTTTTCCTCTGTGTAATGCAGATCCTCCTGTGGATTCATAGCTGGTTGGAAGCCTTCGCCCAAGAATTCACAATTTTTGAAAGGAGACTTCAGTGCCTCATTTTTGCTTTGCTGTGCTGCAGAATTTGTACGAATCAGTGTATTTAAATGTATTTGTGGAAGGGATTCTTAACAGATCGTTGCAAAATAATTTGCAAATTACTTTTTTGCTGGGATAATTTAACTGTTCAGAAAATGAGAATAAAATTTGAAGTCCCCTTCAGAAGACAGGAAAAGAGAGCTGAAGCTCTCGTCATAAAATTCAGCCAAGACTAATTCCAAGGTTTTCAGTTAAGTACAACAAAAATGACATGATTCATAATTTTCTATTGCAACTATGGTGATCAGAGAGATGGGAGCATCTTGGTGATCTCCCAGTACTCCCTCTAACCCCAGGATTGATTGGGAAATGATTATCATTGAATTTTGCAAGGTGGGGTTATGATTCATAATCATCTGTAGAAGGAAAAAGATGAAAAGAGGTTGCTAGGACCCTAGTAAGTTTGCAATAAATAGTGATTGAAAAAGAATAAACACCTTATTTTAATCTTTGCAAAACTAGCACTTGGTAGGAATTTTTACGTGCAACAATTCAACTCCTGGTTTGCCACTTCTTTGTTGTAAGGAACAACTGAGAACCAACTGAACCCACTGAACCAGTTTGGTCTAATGGTTAAAGCACCAAGCTAGAAAGCGGGAGGCCATGAGTTCAGGTCCCACATTAGCCATAAAAATCAGCTGGGTGACTTTGGGTGAGTCACTTTCGGCCCAATCAACCTCAAAGAGTGATTGTTGTGGAGAAAACAGGAGGAAGAAGCAGTATTGTATATGTTCGCTGCCTTGAGTTACTTGTAAACATAAAGACAAAAAAAGGAAACAAAAAAAAAAGATATTGTGAAGTGTGGTTTGTTTAGGTTAGAAGTGAATTGTATTGTGATTTTTTCATAATTTTTTGCCATTTTTATAGAGACCTGAGACCTGAAAATGATTTCAACTATTCTTCCAGAGAAAAAAGCATATTTGATTTTAGGAAAGCAATTTTTTTTCTTGTATTGCCTTTATTAAATTCTTTTTAACATTTTGTAGGAAAAAGAATCCCGTGAAAATTTGCGTCTAGGATTGATGGGTCTTCCTACTCCAAAGAACGACTTTGAAATTGTTCTGCCAGAAAATGCAGAGAAGGAGCTTGAGGATCATAATGCAGATGATACCTACATAGAAGATGCAGCTGATGCAGATGCTCGCAAACAGGTAAAATGTAAAAGAGGAGTTGCCGCAATTAATTTGTCATCATAGAACAAAAGGATGCTTATAATATATCTTCCCAGGTATTATGACTATTTAGATTATATGCCCTGCTTCTAAGGAATATTCTCTAACAGAGTTAGCGATAAAGAAGTGCAAACTCTGTTAAAATGATAAATTGCAAAAAATGCAATTGAAAATATTAGAGATCAGTGTATCAAAACACAGTAGATCTCTTCCTTTGGCATGGAAACATAAGAATGGGATTCAGCCAAGGATCCTTCAGAAAACGTTCAACAGGCAATATCCAGCAGACTTCTGATTGTCCGTTAGCTTTGTAGTTCTTCAGTTGTTAGGTGTAACTGGATTATTTGAGTTATCCTGTGATTGAAGATAATTTTTAATTTAAGATTCTTGGCCTTGGCCTACCTTCAGGCATCTCTATGGCGTTATTTGAAAGCTTATACCTAACTACGGCTTAACCTTGCACACTGCATGAATTCCACCTTTCTGGTTAGACTTTGACTCACTGTATTATGCAATCCCAGGAAACTTTTGAGTAAATCATGGGTAAGTAACTGTGACTAAGATAATGATCACGTCCTAAACCAATAAATATTTAGGGAACAGTTATGTAAACCATCTATATACTCCTTCATTATCAGTGAAAAAACAACTGCTAAATTGCTGGTTCACGGAAAGGCAGTTTAAAAAGTGTGACAGTACTTGGAGATGTATTCATTTTAGAATGGGAAACTGTTCAGTTACTGACTTTCTGCACCATACTTTTGGGATTAGGACAATACAGAGTCTGATACTAACTATTCTGTATAAACACAGACAGTACGGGTAGTTGGGGTGGTTTCTCCTGATGGGTTCTGTCAGTTGCAATTTGGATTTGGCGATGTAGATTTCCTATAATATGGGAGCTTTTATTTGCTGACCTAGAAACCAGGAGGCTGTGAGTTGTAATCCTGCCTTAGACATGAAAAACCAGCTGCGTCACTCTCTTAGCCTAACTCACCTCATAGGGTTGTTGTTGTGGGGAAAATAGGAGATAGAGGAAGTACTAGTATATTTGCTAATTTGGATTATATTTGAAAAAAAGCAGGATCGTTTTTTTTAAAGTCAGGGACAAATTGTTCTGCTTTGTGGAATTAGATTTCTTTTTTAAAAAAATTCTTTGCAGCACTACATTTCTCTGCTCTATATTTGGTTTAGGACACTGTTGTGTCTAACAGGTTTTGTTGGCTTTTCACTGTGCTCAGTGTTGCTATGAAGTCTTGCAAAAACTCACCCTAATTGCTGAAATCTTTTTCCAGACCATTCGAGAAATGGAGCGTCTAAAGGCTTTAAAGCGAATGCACAAAGCTGTTCAGAAAGATCTACCCAGACCTTCTGAAGTAAGTTATCCCTAATTCTAATAAATATGTGCCTATTTCCGTAAGAGGGTAAAAGAATAGATCTTACAAAGTTGTAGTATAAGAGTTCATCATAAGGTCTGAGGTGGAGAAAGGGCACATTAGGATTATTCTTTCTTTTTAAAGTATCCATTTCAGAAAACCCATTGATGTAGTTTTGATTGATTACAAATATTTAAAAAAACCGAATAAAATATTTCTAATTTTTTTTTAAGCTTAAAATTAGTTTATCTACTCTAGTTGCAGAGTACATGAATCTAATAAAAGCAGAATTTACATTATAAGAGGTTGCTCCTAAGTGACAATGTCAATGATTTTTGTTGGTTTGTTTTAGGTAAATGAAACAATCCTGAGACCCTTAAATGTAGAACCACCTCTAACCGATTTACAGAAGAGTGAAGAACTAATTAAGAAAGAGATGATCACTATGCTTCACTTTGATCTTGTGCATCATCCTTATGGGGAGATCCCCGGCAGCAAGAAGATGAAAGTTCCGGGACTGGGAGCCAGTAGCACAGAACATATAGCATATCTTGAACACAATCCATATGAAAAGTTTTCAAAAGAAGAGCTCAAGAAGGTCACACAATATTTATTGGTTTCTTTTTGGTCCCTTTGTTGTCTGCTTACAATAACTCTTTTTTCACATGAAAAAAGTACTTTAAAAAGCCTTATTCTTTCAAGTTGAGAACATCAATAAAGCATGGGTTGAGCAATTCTTTTGGTGCCAGGGTGAGTTTAGGGCTGAATATGCATATTTGTGTTTATAAGTACGGCCTCACTAGCTGTGCCAGAAAAGACAATTTATTAATCTGTTGCTGCAACCAAGCAGTTGATTAGTGGGGTATCAGGGTGTACTGTGATGTTAGATACGTGGGTCTGTTCGAAGATTCTCCTGATATTCTGCTCTCTAGTACAGCGATGCACTTCTGCAACTACCAGGTACTGAAAATCTAGGATGGATAACCAGAGTAACTGGCTCAAAGTCATAGCTGAAGTGCAGCAAAAAGTTTACTACAACTTTTTAATTCCAAACAGGCTGAAGACTTTCTGGCCCAAGAGATGGAAGTTGTGAAGCAAGGGATGAGCCATGGAGAGCTTTCAAGTGAAGCTTATAATCAAGTGTGGGAAGAATGTTACAGCCAGGTACTGTTCCTTCCTGGGCAGAGTCGCTACACACGAGCCAATCTGGCTAGTAAAAAGGACAGGATTGAATCACTTGAGAAGCGATTAGAGGTTAGTATAATCTTTTTTGTCCTGATTCTGTGGCAGTTTTTAATAATTAATATATATATATATAATTTAGATCCTGGATGAAGGCAATGGTAAACTTTTTATGCACTGTTATTAAGAGAAAAAAATGGGTGGCCCCGGAGAGAGAGAGAGTGAATTCAAAATTAAAAAGCAAAACTTACATACCAACAAACAACCAAATACTTCATAGTTTTAACCAAAATCCTTTTGGCTTATATATTAGCCAGGGGGAAAATGAATAAGATGTGTTTTAAATTTTCTCTTAACGGAATGAGAATTTATCACCACCTTCCTGCTCATAGGATGACATTTCTGAATGCCATCACCAGGGTTAGCTTAGCTAATACTCTTGTGCTAGAAATAGCTAACTCACCATCGATACATGAGCCCAGAAAAATGATTTAGAATGTATAAAGGTGTTTCAAATTGACATTGGATATGGAAATGTGGAAAACATAAGACACTTTATCATGTCTGGTTGACTTGCCAAAAATCTCACCTTTGTACTGACCAAATTCCTTTGCATTCCATAACCTTAAAGTCTACACATGATTATTGAATGGGATTCCATAAGTTGGATAGTTGAGGAAAGATACAGGTAAATACATTAGCCTCTGAATTAGGATTAAATCATCAATAATCTTAAATTATGTTGAAACCAGAAACATTTTTTTGCTAGTCTGTCATGATAATGGATGTTTCTCTCAAGTTTCAAAGACAATTGATTAGCCATGCATGATACTTAAGGGCTTTCATAAAGTACTTAGACTCTGCTTATGATCTGGAGTGGATGTTATCATCGAAAGCCATACTCACGTCTACCAATTTTGTAAATTTGCAAAAGGTTTGCAAATATGGAGTAGTGCTATTGCATAATAGATTATCTGAGACATTGTTTTATGTAGCTACACTTGCATAAAATTAGTATTTGTGTCATCTAAATGAATATGTGTGGATTTAGGGATGATAGATATAAATTGTTTATTTATGAATATTGCATTGAAGTGTATTCCATGTGGAAGATGAAGGTGAAATTAACATAAATGCCTGGTAAAGGTGAAAAAAGTCTGTTTATAGTACACATGTAATTGCCCAGCAGAGTGCACTATTGCTCTTTAGTGTCTTCCATTAAATGGTCATATAATATGAAAGAGGAACTGCTTTCTTAAATATTCTAGCATAGTATTTTTCTCACAAAATGAAAATGATGTGGTGTCTTAAATATGAATATTAAATATTCACTCAGATTTGTGACCATATAGATTAAGGCTCCCAATTTGTTGACATCTACTTGAAAGAAAACGTCAAGTTCAATAAGGCTTATTTCTTAATACACAAACACATATTGCAATCTAAAACCATGCTACAAATGAAATATTTTACTTTTTAAGAAACTATTGTCTTTAATAGTATATCTTCATGTGCATTGTTTCTTAGTCTTATCTAGAATTTAGAGAACGGTCTTCAAACTTTCTTTGATTCTCCTACATGCCCCTTAGGTATTTTGCTTTCAGCAAATTAGCGCAAAAATTGAATTATTTATTGTACCATTTTATTAAAGTATACATTAAACGTAAGGAGAGTTCTCTGATTTTACATAAGTCTATAGATTATGGCTTCCTAAATCCATATATCTATACACTGAGATACATGAATGTGTTTTCTTCAAATTGTTAGAAAATATACTCTTTGTTTTTTGCTGAAATCTGCTAAATCTTTTTTGTGGGATGTCAGTGCAGGGTTTCATGCTCTCATTTATTTATTTATTTTATTTATTTATTTGATTTATATCCCGCCTCTCTT
>JANHGC010002842.1:125171-138735 GCA_027560395.1 Boaedon fuliginosus | reverse complement strand
GGCGGGCCGGGAGGAAGTTTTCAAATTTCACCTGCTTTGTTGTTTTTAAGACCCACAAATTCTCTATTATATCAGTAAGATTAAACAGAAAGAAAGCTGGGATTTCAGCTGATGACTGAATAAACTGATCAGAGGGTAGAGGCATCTCCATCCTGCAGGTGTTTTGCCTGTGTAGGTGTTTACATACAATGAAAAGAGCACAGCAGACAATTGTGGCAGCAGAGATTGTGCCAGGACAAATCAGAAAACATGACCTAATGAGTCCCAGGAAAAGACAGGCAGATGTTGCCTTCCTGGTGGGCTATGGAAAAGATCATGCATTCCTTGCCTCAAGAAATTATCAGCGGACTGGACTCATGCTGGGGCAAACCACTTGTGCAGATCAGACCTCACTTTCTCAAAGAGCACATTTCATACCACCATGTCATAACGCTGTGAGAAGGGAAGACATCTCAAGTGCTATTCCTGTTTGAGGAGGCACTGTTCGGAATGCTAACACATTCCTCTGTCGGCAGGTTTCTCAAAATGCTGAATGAAGATGCATCTTCTACAATTCCTCCGCTTTTTTCTTCTTCCAACATTTGTTTCATTGTATAGTTTATAACTATTTTTATTCACTCTAATTAGCCAAGAGATAATCAAATAAAGCTTACAGGGCAAAATAATCTTAGTAGAGAATGGTGCAGCTTTCTTCAGAATAGTCAGGGATAGGATTGCAATTTTAAGAGTTAGCTTATGCAAGCCTGGGAATAAAAGGGGGAAAAGGGGATATCAAATATAATGTTCTATACTAGGATTTAGCCACTGTATGATATTCATGGTCCAGACTTTTTCCTTCCTTTCCTAGCTACTGCACAGCAATGTATTCGGCAATTATAATATTAAAATATGAAATATGGTTATTATGCTATTACACTGGTTTGCAAAAAGCCCTTTTAGCACCTTCTAGGTAGGGATATTGCCAATGATCGGCTAGTAACACTGTAGGTTTATCAGAGGATTTTCAAGAAAATCACTGTGGTGGTGGAAGAATCTATTACAAACATTAACTCTTCTAATTTACATACTTCACCAGAATCAGACTACTTTTCAAATACATATATATTTTTAATGCTAAAATATATAAACATTGCAGAATATTTGTAGGGTATGTATGTATTATGTATGTATTATGTATGTATTATGTATGTATGTACATATGTATGTATTTATTTAAACATTCATATAGCTGCCCATTTTTCAACTAACTTTGTGCTATATTTTCTCATTAAACATTAAATATGTGATTTTAGTGAGCCCGCTTCATTTTTATTGCTTTCATTCTGAGAAATGAACTCTTTATATTCAGATGCACTCAACTTGAAAAGTTATTAAGGATTAGAAATAGTCCATCTTTGATTTTGCCCGATCCCATCTGTGTAAGGCAGATGGTTATTGTCTGGTGCTCTTGAACTATAATCCATGGTTCAGATGAAGGGCAGCGAGCACAGCAGTTATATACAACTGTATCACTGCACGTGTGAAAATACAATTTTAGAGAAAGGAAACGTGAACATTCAGCATTGTAATCTAGTTCAGAGATTCATTATTAAATGACCTACTAAGATCAGCAAACAAATTGCAAATGTATTCATAGTTGAATACAGTACAATGATTGTGCACAGCTGCAAACATACATTGTTTAACAAGTTTATAAAGAAAAGAATCAAGTATTTTCAAAATTAGAAAACACCTGAAAATGGAAAACGTTACTTTCTTTTTATAGATTGTGCTATGCTTTGAAAATATTATTACAGGGTTTCTTGAAAGTGATGTAAAAATATGCATCATACATCATGTGGTTAAAATCTGTTGATCCACACATATATGATAAATTGAGTTACTGAATGCCTTTGAGGTGCAACACCACAGATTGTTTCACACAATCCTTACCACTGAAAGTTTTTGAAATCAGAAGATAATAATTCTGATACTCGGCCTATCTCTAGGTAGCAAGAAGAAAGGCAGGAGTTAGGAGAAGAGTGGATTTCATTTTGCTGATACAAACACAGTCAGTTGTAGTTGTCCTGACTATTCTCTATCTCGTATGAAACTAAATTCAACCATTAACAACTGCTGTTATTTGTCAGACAAAAAATGGGAATATATCCTTTATCATGCATGTTTTCACTTTTTGATTTCTGAGCACTTTGGTTAAGATTTATGAAAACATCATTAAATGGTTTCCTGGGTTTTAAAACTTTGAAAATGCTGTAGATTTAATTCTGTTGATCATCAGGTACGTGGTGCTCACTGAAAAGGCACATTGATTGCCAGCAAAGAGTTCTGCTTCTTGAATTTGTTGCCAAGAGCCTTCTGCATTTATACTTTCCCCATGGGAAAAGACTGCAGTGACTTGAAAGAGAAGTAACAGAGGCAGGAGAGAGACCTGGAATGGGGACAGAAAATGTCATGCTGATATATTTGAGATGTGCTTTAACTTAGAAAACCCCAAGAGGAAATAGCTATATGGACTTCCTTACCAGGGAAGCAATATTTTTTTAAATAAAAGGCACACTATAATCAGCCTGAAATGACCCTGAGCCAAGTAGCTGCTATTATCAGCATCTATGGGACATTGATAAATAAATAGAAACTTGTACTTTTCTTTGAAGTTGTAACAATGTAATTTTAATATTTAATGAAAAACAGATAAATATTCAAAGATTTGCCAGTACTCTTTGAATTCAAGGATGGTCAGTACTAATTCAAGCATACTTTAGTTTAACAATTGTAAAGCATTTGTTGCTGTGTCCTTCTCTTACACACACACACACACACACACACACACATTTTCTGGGTGGAAATGGCAAAGGAAGAAGAGTGGGGGGGGAAAGAAGGAGAGATAGCACTATGCATCCTATTTTCATTGTCTTTTCAACATACTGCAAAACAGCAGTTTATCATTCTCCTACAGTGAAATAACAGTGTTGCCCTATGTCTCCAAATATTAGTATGCAATTGTTAAATTTATGTAGCTGCCCACCTCACAATATGTATGTACTGTATGTATAATTGATACATAAATGTAACATCTATAAGTGACCAAGAGGTACCAAGATTGTACAGTATCCTTGATTAGAAATTGATTATAGAAAACTGTAAATTATATTTGAACAGTGTAAATAAGAATGTCTTTCAGCTAAAATCTCCACTATTTGTTGTTTAAAAATACAAAAATTTAAAAATCAAAAACTTTATAAATAGTATTTCCTTCCTCTCTCATACTACCGTGTTTTTCCGAAAATAAGACCCTGACTTACTTTTTTTTGGCCACCAAAAAAGGCACCTGGTCTTATTTTCAGGGGATGTTATCCACTGACTAACCTATTACTTAGTGGCACACGTATAGTGGGCACACGTGTAAAAATCAAGCTCGGTCTTACTTTCAGGGGAGGTTGTATTTTCAGGGAAACAGGGTATAATGCTAAAAAGTTGTAAAGATTTCAAATTTTTAGCGTCAAATTATTTGATCAATTCTCTTTTCCCTTAAAAACCATATACATGGGGGTCTTTGGTGCTCTCTCAGCTTGGTTGGTTTTTTTTACAGATGTTTTATTACCCAAACTAGGGAACATCATCAATGCTAGTCCTTTCAACCCTGACCTTCAAATATTCTCCTTTATTAGTATATAGTATGTATGGAAGCCATTCATGCTTACATTTGCTTAGACCTCTGTAGTGAATATATGCCACTACAGTGCATATTCTCAGGTATGTATTTGTACACTCATATCTTCTTGCCAAAATTAAATCCTCAACAAGTTGAACTCAGCCATTTTTAAAATTTCTCAGACAGTCTATGCATTTGTTAAAGTCCTTTCTTATTCCGGCTTAGCCATCATCATTGCCAAGTGTTGGAATCAGACATGCCTTATGGGGAGAAACCTTTGGGTTTCCCTCAGTTTGGCTACCAGTCCTATGTTGCGTGAATTTATAATTTCTGGAATGACCTCTGAAAAAACACTTTATTGTGCCTGGGCGTTCCTTCAAGAAACCATAAAAATGGAGCTGGCTCCATGGTAAAAAACATTTTTATGGAAACCTGTCTAGCTCCCTATTCAACAGTTGCATTAATTCTCTGGCTATGTTCCCATACCATGCTTAACATGATTACTGAATTAATGCATTCAGGGTTTTGCACCATATGCACAAAATTTAATTATCCAGTTTATACAGCATACAACCTCCTCTTTTTTAAAACAAAATCCCTCACAGAAAGGCAACATCAAAATAACAAGATGAAAAACCACGTAAGCAAGTTTAGTACTAGCAATCTTAGCGTGTGCAAATGGCCTTGCTAGATTTACAACCGATTTCAATGTGTTGTATGAACACGGTCTTTGAGAAGCAATGATCGATATCTTCTTTCACTGGGGCTCTGTCTCTTCCCTCATCTGCCCAGTTAATTGTAACACAATGTGGCTTGTGATGCTGAAACAGTAGCATTTTTGAAGCAAGCAAAATTTCCATTCCTTTGGTTGCTCCAAAAGTGTTGATTCTGACATGGTATATGTATATAGTGGCTCCAAGACTGCCTGACTCTCTTATTGGGTTTTGAAGAACTGATGAACAAATTTATTCTTTGAGCTCTTCATTCTTGGTACTCAGGGTTGTAAATTGGTATCTGCTCTCATGCTTCCAAGAAATGGGTCTGATTGGATAGAGTACAGAACAACAGAGTTGGAAGGGACCTAAAGTAGCACCTGTTTATAAACCTAGTTTCAAACACATAGCAACAAAAACAACAAAGTGTATATTTCATGCAGTGAAGTTTTTCTGTTATTAGTTTTTCTTATGAATCTCCCTCTTTTCAATTGTCATAGAAATGAAAGGTGTTTTTCATAATGTTATATTGTGCTTGAAACTATTTTTGCTTTGTATTTCCTCAATTAGAACATACTGATTATGTAGCAGTGGTATAAATATTTCTGTTGGAAATAATTTGTCATTTTTGCATCTTGTAAATGAAATCAGGAATGCATTTGAACTGCCTTGCTCAAGGCTTAATTCATATATGTATATCATAAAACTACATAATTATTATTGTAATGGGTTCTTGTAGAAATTGTTGCAGGTTTATAATGCAGTATTAATCACATACAAATAAAAACTACGCACACACAAACACATACACACCAACAATTCACTCATATAAATGGCTGCAGAGAAGAACAGAAAGATTTGCAGAGTTTTCACTTTCCTACAGACTGGTTCCATTGGTACAAAGTTTATTCTTAAATTTTTTTTTAAAGTGTTGTCTAGTAGCTTCAGCATGATTGTTTCTGTCTGAAATATTTATTTATTTATTTGCTTCAATTTATACCCCGCCTCGTTTCCCCGATCAGGGGAACTGTACATGTACATGTCTTTGTAATTTAAAAAGGTTTGATATACGGGTCACATCATTCACTGGTATGACAGAGACATACTGTGCCCTGACACATTTAGACAGCACCAGTCAGAAACAAATTGGCTGCCTGAGCAAAGTTTTATCCTGAGGTGTTGCCTCAGTCTGGAGCCTTGCTGGGATTCAAACTGAGACACTACTTGGTATTACATTGAGACCTATATTGCTCTTCCTATTTGTTTTGCTCTACCAGGAATGGGTTTATTGTTGTTGTTAGTATTATTATTTTATGTGAGTGTAAACTGAAGCCCAAATGATTTTCTTTGACAGACTCATCGTATCTCACATTAATCTAACAAAGTGAGAAGCATTTACTTTCTATGAAATATTTTTTTACAGAATGGCATAAAACCTTCCTGCATTTTCAGAGGTTTTTTTTCTTCTGCTAATATAACATTTATTTAAATCAGGAATAATTAATACAAGAGTGAACATGAATGAATGTGATACAATATTGGATAACTTGATGCAGCTTGCACAAATGTTTTTCAAGAAAATCTATTCACACTGTTATAAATACTTAAGGACATTGAATATGCTAATAATATTTCCTCAGATCAAAATAATGTTAGTCTATATGTATATAAAATCAGATTATGTGTGTGTGTATGTGTGTATGTTCCAGCATAACTCTGGAACGGCTCAACCAATTTCAACCAAACTTGGTACACACATCACTTACCCTCTGGGAACAAACACTGTGGGGGATAAGACATCCCTAACACATACACTGTGGGGGTCTGTGTGCCCCCAAAACAGTCGTGATGGCTTCACAGTACTCCACAAGGGGGATCCCTCTGATGCTGCATAACAGACCAGTGTCAGGCCCATAGAGCTACTCACTTGCGATGTTGCACGAGAGACCACCATCAGGCACACAGAGCTATGGGCCCATAGAGCTACTACAGGGCTCCCTGTCACTTGCAACAGACCAGTGTCAGGTCCAAACAACTACAGGCTCATATAGCTACCCACCTGCAATGCTGCACGAAAATCCTGTGTCAGGCCCATACTGCCACGGGCCCATAGAGCCGTTCGGATGAATAAATACCCGGGCAACACCGGGTTATCAGCTAGTTGGCCTATATAGTACAGATCTCATCAAACAAAACCAGTTGTATTTGGTAGGACACTTATAAAAAAGTCCATGTTGATTGAATGTAACTATATTTTGTCTTTAAGATAGCTGCATTGAGTTCTACATTAACTTTTCTGTAATTATACTGAAAATCAATGTTGAGCTAACAGGTTTAAAACTAACAAGGTCACTTTTGAAATAGAGGTATTGATAATATGGCAAGACTTTCCTGTAATATCTTATTCTGTCATGGTTGAATATATTGCACACTCTATTAGAAACATGAGTGCTGATGGATTGAGGATTAAGGAAACTGCATGCTATACGCATAAACCAGCAGGTTACTTATGCCCATGCCAAATTCCATTGTGTTTATGCTACATATGCTTTGAGCGAAGTAAAAGGGGGATTATTTATACTTTTAAATTTAAATTCATGCTTAAGTGATGGGTTGAACTGGAGCCTAGATGATTCTACTTCCTTATTTATAATTTAGCACCCATATATCTGTCAACTAATCTGGATAATTTCCCTCAATTTCCGTTTTTTCCCATTAGTAAGGTCAAACATTTCTGCACAAAGACATATACTGTACTTGTAAGTGATGGGAACACACGGTCTCGTATCAAAATGCTTTTCAATGTGAATTTAATACTGAGGGATGCCCTTTGGTATGATCACATTGAGTGTTTTTTTAAATAGTTACCTGTGTAAATGTGATGGATAAGATTGACATATTATCTATGTGTTAAATCATTAATAATGAAGTTATAAACAAATGAAAATAAATATGTAAGTACAATTACTGTTCACAGCTTTTAAAAAGTGTAAACAACTAAACTGCAGAGCAAAATTATAGGAAATAGGGAGAACAACTTTCTCATTGTAAAGTCATTAGAGAACTTTTTTTCCCTCCAGGCTAAATTTTGTGCACGCATCCAGAAGCATTACTTTTTCCACTTTCCTGGAGTTGGACCACTTGAAACTCGAAGGCAGTGTTTCTCAGCCTTGGCAACTTTTAAGATGTGTGGCCTTCAATGTCCAGAATTCCCCTGCCAGCTTTTTGCCAAGGTTGAGAAACATTGGTCTAAGGTCTTGCTGCTTGCTTTCTTAGTGATATAATTGGAAACAAAGTCAGTCCCAGATGCCTCTCAGTGCTCCTTTTACGTTCTGACTGTAATTTATGATATTTTCTTTCTTTAGTTAGAAGTTTTTTTTTAAAGACTGATCTACCAGAAATCCAGTTGTCAGGCCCCTCTATTTTCAGACTTTGAATCAGATGACTTTGAAGACATTTTCCAATTGCCACAGTTCTAAGCAATTATTTCAATTAAGACACTTTTGTACTTAGCAAATTCCAAAAGAAGAGGATATATATATACAGTAGCTGAGGTTGAACTGTGGAGGCCTTGATGGTCATTATGAAGATATTCCATTAGCTAACTAGGTTAACATCATCAATGAGCACTGGGTAATGAAATGGCTGCAAGCAAACAACCAAGCTTAGAGAACAACAAAGATTCCACTTAGCTAATTATCTAGCTCAGAAATTTAAGGAAATCACAATAGCCAGAAGTCTCTGATGTCACGATTCTTTATTAAGATTTCAGGAATAGGCATCCATACTGAATTTCATGTAGAATGTTACAACAATGAATAAGCTAGACCAATAATCTAAGCAGGAGCGTGGTTGTCATCTTAGACTTGTAAAAAGCTAGCTTTGGCTTTTGTTTTCCATTTAAGAAGGCAACTTTTATACCAGCAGAATGGCAAGATTTCTAAAAGGATTGCTTACATTTATAATTCACAATGTGGAATTTCTTCTGTATCACGGGTGTCAAACTCGCCTTGTCACGTTGCTGTCACGTTGTTTTGCGATCTTTTCCCCCCTTCACTCAGCTGGGGTCGGAGTCGACTGCACGTGATGCATCTGGCCAGTAGGCCACCAGTTTGACACCCCTTATATAGTAAGCCAATGTAATCTGAAGTAACTTCATTTTAATATTATCATTTGAGCCAATGGCCCCAACCTTTCTGGCTCCACCACAGGCAGGTGGCAGTGGTGTTGGTAGTGAAGGGTTGGCAGCGGGGAGATGATTTTGCGTGCACAACCTAGATCTTGTGCATGCGCAAATTACACTTTGCGTGCTCATTTGGTGCTTGATGGCCTGGTTTCCAACAGGCCGCAGTATTCCAGTATCAGTCCATGGACTGGGGCTTGGGGATCCTTGATTTAAGCTATATATTTTCATCTGTATCTAGACTTGTTGTGAACTCCTTCAGAGCTGTGTGAAATATAAATCGGAAGTGATGTCTGAATTATCCAATACACTTGTCTTTCCTTTACTAAAGTCCTTTCCTTTCCTCAAAGTATGCTCCATTTGCATTTTTGCACAAGGACTATCTATCTGGTTTCTTCTCTGTATTTTTATCAAGAGAAAAAAAATCAACTCAGGGTCCAATCTTGCATGTATGTGTATATTTGCATAATCCACACATCTGCCTTTCTGCAGGTAAAATGTTGGGTACACATCACATGCCAAACTATAATATAATCTGATTCTTTGTGACTTAATATATGCTGTGAACCCAGCCTTTTTGGTTTGTAAACTAGGCTGTGGTTGAATATCTTGTGTGTTCCAACCAAAATACGTAGTCTTAGATTGAGAGAGAGAGAGAATGAGACACACAGAGAGAATGAGATAGAGAGAGGGGGGAGGGGGACGGGGAGGGAGGGAATGAATGAATGAATGAATGAATGAATGAATGAATGAATGAATGCTTGGTATAATCAACCAACTTTGGTTCTGCATTGCAAAGGGACAATTGCATTTTGTCACTAGAAAGTGATTTGTCAAGAGTCTAAAGCAGTTCTCTCTCAACCTTGGAAGCCTCAAGATGAATGGATGTCAATTCCCATAATTCTCCCGGTAGCATGCTGCCTAGGGAATTGTGGGAATTGAAGTCCACACATCTGATGCAGAGAGGAAGGAACCCCTTGGTCTCTCTCGCTCTATTAAGATGAACTTGACTGCTGAGCAGAGAAGGGGAAACCAGAGAGCCGCTTCGTTTTCCCCATTTGTCTCTTCCTCCCGAGACCCCCCAGTTCCAACCCACACAACAACAGTTTTCCTCAGACAAGCTCCCCCCTCCCTTCCCCGACCCCCGCTTGCAGGCAAAGCTTTGTCAGAGCCGTTCCGTTGCGACCGATTCCGATCGCAGATGGGCAGCGCTCTTTATGACATCCCCGATCCTAAAGCAGCCTCCTCCTCCGCTCAGGGGGAATTAAAAGGCCCCGACCGCAACCCGGAATAGCGGGGCAGGGCGGGAGACCTTCACCGGCGTCCCCCTCGGGGAGCTGCGGCCGTGCCGCCCTGCCTCGCCTCCGCTCCCCCTCCCCGCAGCAGAGGCCACCTTCCCCCCATCCCGCCGCCTGGCCGGCCCTCCCCGAGCGCACGCGGAGCGGCGGCCCTGCCGCAGCCCGACAGGGAGCGCCAGCAAGAGACAAGCCCGCCGGCGGCAGCATAACAACAAAGCGGAAGAAGCGGCGGCGGCTGAGGCTGCTGCAGCGGCGGCGTCCCGGACTGCGTCCGCAGTCGCGTCCGCTAATGCTGGGAGATCCCCATGCCAAGTTTAGAAACTCGGGGGCTGCTTTGGCTGCCGCCGTCGGGCTCCCGGGCCGCTCCGGCGGGTCCCCGGGGAGCGTAAAGGCCCCGCCTCTGTCCGCCGCCTGCAAAATGCCCCTCCGCAGAGCAGGTAAGGCAGCAATTGCGCCGAGCCTCCCCGCTTCCCTCCCCGGCCGCCCCTCTTTCCCTGCGCGTTTTGCGCTCCCCTCACCTGCTCTGAAGTGGACCCCGCCCTCTGGCGTGTCTTTCCCCCCCCCGCCCGTCTCCTCCCCTTCTCTCCTGGTTTAAGGCAAAGGTAAAAGGAGCACTCGGCGAAGGGGGGGGGGGGTGGAGTCCTCCAGCCATGCCAGGGACCCAGGCGCTCCTGTACCTGATCTTGGGGCCCCGGTGGGAGGGGAGGGCCAGGACCCTCCGCCGCTTCGTGCCGTCCGGCAGCTCCACCGTCTCCTGCTCCTTGCGGGTCTGGAAGCCTGACCAGGAGACGGCTCCTTCTGCGGCCTTCAGGCTTGGCGAGGGCCCAGGCCGCTTCCTCTTCTGCCCACTGGGCTCTGGCGGAGCCTGAGGGCCGCTGGGGGGCCCAGCCTTTCCTCTGCCCCCTGGGGCCTTCTTCCAGCCCTTGGGGGGCTTCTGAGGGGCCCCTGGCTGGCCGGGGCCGGGCGGTGGCCCCTGACCTCCTGGCCTGGCTGCTGCTTGCTTCTGCCTCAGCTTTTGCTGCGCGAGGGAGAGAAGGGTCAGCCGGCAGCCAGCACCCCCCCTTGCAGCCCCAGGCCAGACTCTCCCTAGGGGTGATGCAGGTGGAGCCCCTTTATCCTTCCTGCAGGTCAGGGGCTGCCCCCCCACCTCTCCAAGGGGCCTGCCTGGGGGACCATCTGGGCCCTGCAGCCGTCGGAGCCCCCACAGGATGCCCTACCAGGCTGCGCTCCGTGCGCTGCTCCCTCAGCTTCAGTTTCCGCCCGTCCTCCAGGGAGAACTCCACAATCGGCCGCTGGGAAGAGAAGCAGCCCCGTCTTGGGCACCAAGGCAGACGCCCCCTGCTCAAGGGGTGCCCCCCCCCCATGCCCTGCCTGGATCCTTCCGCGGGGTGGGCAGAAACCTGTCACCTCCGCCCTCGCTTCCCTCCGCAAGTGGCCCCTCCCAGGTCTTGGGAGGCACAGACGGGCGCGGGAGCCTCACAGGGGAAGGGGAGGGGGGCTCCACGGACCCCAGGCGGACTGCTGGGCGAACCTGCCGCCGGGTCTCCGGAGAAGCCGAGCTCAGCCGGGGTCTCCCCTTGACGGGCGGGGAAGAGGCTCACCTTCTGGTCCCCGAAGAGCCGGGGGTTGTTGTTGACCTGGCGCAGGGCCAGCAGGGCGTGCTGGGGCTGCTGGAACTCCACGAAGGCGTAGCCCAGGGACTGGCCCCGCCCCTTCAGCTCCCGCATCACCCGGCACTGGGGGGGGGGAGAGAGTGGAAGCAGTCGGGCCCTGGTGGGAGGCTGACCAGACCCACCCAAAGCCCGGAGGCTCGTCCTCGGCACACAAGACCCAGAAGGACCGAGATGCTGCCGGGAAGGTTCTGCTTCACGATCCACCTGAAGCCTCGGACATCATTCTGGAAGCCGCAGCCACCTGGGAGAAGGGCGCCTGAGCCACCCCAGACGGGGCAGAGACCCCCTCCTGGCAGCAGAAGGGCGAGCTCCCCGGAGAGGCCGCTCACCTCCTTGACCCTGGCGCCCGGCCTGCCGCCCGCCGCCTGCAGCATGATCTTCCGCAGAGCGGCGCCATCCACACTCTTGGGCAGGTTGTGGACGCAGAGCCTCGTCTGGGACACGAAGACGTTCTGGTCCTTCAGCTTCTGCCGCTTCAGCTCCTCGAACTGGGAGGGGGACCCCGTCAGAGCTCTGCCCCTCCGAGCCTCCCTGCCCCCGGACCGGCCTCCCTCCGCCCACCCCAAACGGCGGCTTTGGCCCCACCACCTCCAAGCCCCTGCAGAGAGCCTGGCCTGGACGGGAGCAGCTTTAATGGGCGGCCGAGAGGGAATCACAGAGCCTGGGAGGGGCCCTCTCCCGCCCTAGAAACTGCCCTAAGTGTCCCGACTCCTGCCCTGTCCCTCCCCATGACCACCCTTCCAGATCAAAGCGTCAGACTGCACCTGTCATCCGGCCCCACGCTCTGCCCAGCGATGCCTCTCTGACCGCCCGCCCTCCAGCCCTTGTCCCAGCTGAGAACCCCACCCCTGCAGGGCTGGGGGCTCCCCAGAGCGAGGCCAGCTTTCAGAGCCCCTGGGTGGCAGAGTGTCCTCTTCCTGGGCACCTCAGGAAGGCAGCCCAAGGGCTCTCAACAGCAGTGGGCAAGCGTGGACGGATGCTCCCCCCCCTCCCAAAATGCTCACGGGGGGCACTCACCCGGGCCCTTTTGGCCATGTCAGCATCACTGACCCCCTCCGCCGCTTGTGTGCCAGCCCGGATCACTGCAGAAAGGAAGGGGAGGTGAGGCCGGGCGGAGGGGGGGGGGCGCGCTGGAGCTGCAGCTGGCTACAGGCTGGCCGGAGGGCGAGGCTCTCCCTCCCTTGCCTGGCATCAGGCTTCTCCTTCCCAGGAGCCCCGGGGAAGGAGGGGGGCCACTCACAGCCTTCCCGGGCCAGGTAGAGGTTGCGGGTGCCGGTGGGCTTGGGGGTCTTTGGGCTTCGCAGCTGCTGGGCTTCCTCACGGCTGACAGCCAGGTCCACCCGGAGACGGCGGCCCCCCAGGCGGAGCCCCTGGCCCTTGCGGGGAGAAGAACAAGGTGAGGGGGAGGCGCCCCACGAAGGGACTCCTGTGAGCTCAAGGGGGGCAGACCCCCCCCTCTCATCGCCCCACAGCGCCCTGCTCTCACCTCACTCTCCTCCTGCGCCGTCTGCAGACACTGCTGGGCAGCTTCCTGGGTGGCGAACTGGGCAAAGGCACAGCCTGAGGGGGGCAAGAAGGGGTGGTGGTGATTGGAGGAAGGCAGGCAGGCAAGGGTGGAGGGGGGCTGCAGGTTGGGGGGGGCGCAAGGAAAAGATGCATTTGGCCCTTATTTTTCCCCTGGGTCTCCCACAGGGGAATGGGGAACCAAACGGGGGGGTTTCCCTGTGGCCAGGTGAGGGCGCCCCGACCTCTCTTGTGGGGATGGGGTCTGCCAGCCCCACTCACCTTTGGAGTGCTCGGTGTCGGGGTGCAACACAATCCGGACGTATTTCAGGTCCCCAAACTGCTCCAGCAGCTCCCCCAGCTCCTCCTCTTCGGTGTCAAATGACAAATTCCTGGGTGGGTGGGGGGAGAGCGGAGACGGCTCCTTCCACACGTGTCCTCCCCCCCCCCCGGGGCAGCCGGGCGCCAGGCCTGCCTGGCAGAGTCTCCGTGCTGCTGCCAAGCGTGCCAGGGGCCGCAGGGCAGAAGCCTCTCGGGGGCTC
>JANHGC010002842.1:68088-80165 GCA_027560395.1 Boaedon fuliginosus | reverse complement strand
GCAAGGCTGTGAAGACCTGGCTTTGCCGGCAAGCGTGGACTTAACCATCTGTCCTTCCCACCCTTGTGTATGATTGAATGAGTGAATGTGTTTTGATTTTTATTGTATAGGTTGTTGCTTTTATTGTATTCCTTTGCCGCCTCGAGTTCCCCAATTGGGTGAAGAGAGGCGGGATATAAATCAAATAAATAATAATAATAATAATGATAATAACCAGCTTTAGCAGCTGGCTTTTTAATTATAACTAGTATCTTTCATAGTTCAAGCATTTATATGGCCTCCCCTCAGCAAGTCTAGGGCCAGTGGTGCTAATGCTTCTATTTCTTAGTTCCCAGGCAATAGTAGTTGTATCTTGCTTGGTGATTGAACTTGTCCCATCAGGTGGTAAAAAGTTCAAAGGCTGAATTTTCATGTCTCAATGAATGCTTATTGTCAGAGGCAATATAAGAGCACCGTCTCTCCTATTGACTTAGTTTTCTCAAAAGAACATCACTAATAGCTCTATTGCAAATGGGAATCCAAACTACAATTCTGTTGTTTAAATTGGAAGTCCTAGCTTAATCTGACAAATGCATTTAGATAGGACTCTCTCTGTGTGCTTTTGGACCAGATAGTGGCATCCTTGGTTCCTGGTCTCAAGGAAAAAGAGTTCAATTTGTCAATTTTGCTGTCTTGGTATTCTGGACAGTTTTAAAAGCTCTGGAGATTTCAAATGCCAGGAAAAAGGATCTGTGGAGATTCTATCGTTGGGCATTCTGGCCCAATTCTTCATCCAGTTTATGAGATCAAAAGAGGATGAAGAAGTATGTCCTGGCATGTTACGCCAGATAAAGCTGATATCCTTCAACTTTACTTCTGAAGTCGTTGAAAAAGGCTTTTCTAATAGGCGTGAGGAAGCCGTGATTTGATTTCCGTGGGGCTTGTTTCCCTGTGCAGCTGCCTACAGTTGGTGGTACATTAGGCCTTTAGTTCTACTTGAGATTTTTTGCAGTTATCTCATTCAGATGTGAGGATTTTCGAGAGCTTTTAGTGTTTTTTTACTTTATTTCAGTTCTGTAAATCTCTCTGCAGTTTTCAAGAACTGTTATAAATAAATAAAAGGGTAAGAAGAATGCGAGAGGCAATAACTATTCAGTAGTTTCAAGTAACAAAATGTTCTGTTATAAAACAGGATATAACAATAAATGTATTCAGTATTGGTGTGGGAAAAATGTCCACTTAAGTTAGGAATCAGAGGGATTTGAGATGTATCAACAAAGTGTCTTTTATTGCCATGCACAACTAGAGTGGTCACGGGGTTCCTCACCCAAGGTTGTAGAAGAGAGTTTTTAAATTAAATTATTTTGATTTATTACTTAGAAATGATAAAGAAATACTGCAATTCGCAGTGTGAAAATCTATACTGGAATACTTCTAATAATACATTGGGATGACTGTAGGGCATCACCCCTGCATTCCTCTAAACACGGTTCTGGCTTTAAGAGAAATGTATACAACTGGGAATTTCTCATGATTCATATTTCAGCACAAATCATTTTTTTCTGTTTGGTCGCCTTTGTCTAAATGAAGCATGTCTAACGTATTCCTTTAACCTTTATTAACTCTTATCACTTTTTTGTTTATTTTGTAGGCTGTAGCATAAATTACAGCTGTCAAGATCTTTATTTCATAAAGATTAAACCCAAATCAATTCTTCAATTAGTCCTTCAGGTTGGCATAGATTTCACTAAGGATAGGACAGAAGTCCTTATTTTGCTGTGTTCCCTGCTGTGAGGTTTAAGTAATACAAAGTGATTATCATGGCTTCTGCTCTGCATCCGTCTAATTCACACCTGCACCCTTTTGTAGAAGCCCAACATTTTAACTGAATATGAGGTCCCAGTTGGTTTGCTTCTTTTCCTTTTTAAAATCCTTGAGCGTTAGATTGATTTATGAATGTATCAGATTCATTGTTAGCGTGTAAACTACTAATTAATTTAAAGCTCCTCTGGGAAAAATTAAAGCCCTGGTTAAGACTTTCAATAGGCTCAGATGGTGCTAATAATAGGAAAGCAAGTTATATTAATGAATTTAAGTGTGATCATTCCTATCACATCCCTTTCCCCAAAATGCTCTCATATGCAGGAAAAAGCTGGACCTAACTAAATGGAACCAACAAAGAGTTAGAAGATGAAGCAACATCTTAAATCTTGAATTAAATAGTGATTGTGGCTGTTTTGGTGGTGGTTTAATTTTATACTCTTTAAATAAATATTATAACTTATATCCTGACTCGATGGTATGTGATTAAGAAAAGCTTCCCAGACACTTTATAAATGCATGTCTTTTATTAATTATTTTGTTTATATTTGTTAACAGTTTATTGAATTACTAATAATTTTTAGCTACAAATTTGTAGTACATTTATATCCCTTTTAACTCAGTGAGATTTAAATAGTTAAAAGACTTTTCAGAACATGTGCATAATAAACTGAGTTGATTACAATGATAAATCTGCCCCTACCTAATGATATTCCAAATGCTGTCAGAAGAAACTCTGTATGGATTGCGAACCCTGCCCTCCAATTGACCCAAAGACTTTCAGTTGTACAAACACCATTCTATTACATAGTGACCTCAACTTATAACCACAATTGACCACATTGAGTCTAAAATTTCTGCTGCTAAGTAAGACAGTTAAGTGAGTTTTGCCTCATTTTACAACCTTTCTTGCCACAGTTGTTAAATGAATGACTGCCGTTGTTTAATTAGTAACATGGTTTTAAGTAAATCTAGCTCCCTCGTTGACTTTGCTTGTTAGAAGGTAGCAAAAGGTGATCAGATGACCCTCATCACTGCAACTATCATAGGTACATAACAGTTGCCAAGCATCTACATTTTGACCAGGTGACTGTGGGGATGCCACAATGGTTGTAAATGTGAAAAACAGTTGTAAGTCATTTTTTTCATTGTAACTTTGAACGGTCACTAACAAATGGTTGTAAGTCAAGAACTACCCCTGAGACTTTCTGGAAGGAGCTGCCCACTGGAGGGGCCATTATGGGCAATGAGATTCCTATTAGTGGATTGGCTTTCATTAGACGTTACACAAGTGTTGGTGATAAGTTTCTAGATGAAGCTGATGTTTTCCAATTTCTCTAAACTCCTGTCCTGGCAATTGCTTGAACTGGTTTTTGTAGTTGGCAAGATTTTTTCAAATAGTTTGCCATTGCCTCCTTCTTAGGACTGAGAGAAAGTGACTGGTCCATAGTCACACAGTTGGCTGTGTGCCTAAAGTGAGACTAGAACTTGTTGTCTCCTGGTTTCTAACCTAGTGCCTTATCCACTATACTAAACTAGCTGGCATGATGCATCCATTCCTGTTCATCTCATTCTTTTGTCAGTATATTGACATTATTACAGGTAGTCCTTGACTTAGGACCACAACTGAGAGTAGAATTCTGCTTTCAATCATTCAGTTGTAAGTCAAGGTACCATTTTGTCAACCATTTTTACAGCAGTTGTTTGAATCCATTCTCCCAAATTGGCATTTTTTGCAGTTAAATGACTGACTGAAAAATGTGACAATGTAGTTTGATAGAGGACAGCAAGTGATTGACTTTGGCTCAATTCCAAACCTTACCTGGGATAGGTCTGATTATTAATCCTTAGATTAAGGATTAAGAAACTAAGAAACATCTTTAGGACCATCAGAAAAATCTAGGCATCCTGAAAAAAAGTAGTCATAAACCATCTCCATATTATTTCAAAAAATAACTATACAGATGCATCTATATGGTCACCAGAAATGAAGCTGCTTTACCTTTCATATGCATAAAATTGACAAAAGAGCTTTTTCTTAGATGTACCGGTAGATGTCTAATCAAATTATATTAGAAATTATGCTCGAAATCTAGCATAATGTGGGAAGAACATGCTCTCACTTCTTACTAGGATATCTTTGCTATGTTGTTGTGTTCCATAAGATTCTGTTTTCTTTTGGCTTGGGCAGGAAGGATCTGTAGATTGCTCATCACCGAAATTACCGGTATTGTACAGTTGCACAAACATGTGGCTAGTAAATTATAAGATTTGGTTAGGTCTGTTTATGTAGAGGTAAACAAGCTGTCATTCATACTTTGGAAGAAAGGGAAAAATGTGACTTTATATTTTTTATAATTAGAAAAAAAAAACCTAAGTGTGTATTAAGTCACCCTGCATGCTCCTCATTGCCATTGTGGCACTCTTCCTTCCACCCCCTCCCATGCTCATTTAAATGTCTCTTATGTCATTAATGTTGCTCCATTAATCACCTGGCAAGGAGTGACCCAGGCTCTGCAGAGATGGCTGTCTGAGAGAGCCAGCACATCCTTTGGGCCTTTACTTGGGGTGTAGGAGTCACATGCATATTTTTGAAAGAGCTGTTTTATATGTGGAAGCATAATGTTCCTCTTTCAGCTTAGAAGCATTTTTTTTTAATCACAGAAGGGATAAATCTGTGCAATTGCCTAAGGCAGTTAGAAATTCTTTCATGCTTCAGCTTTGGGATTATTTGGAAATACATGTTGCTTAGCAGCAAACGAAGTGTTAAAAAACGAGATGCAAAGGCTAACATATCTTTCCTTCCTTCCTTGCAAAGAGGTGGGTCCAGTATCTAATGGATTTGAATTTGTTTCCAGTAATTTTGGTATTAATAATAAACAGCAAGATCTTTGTCGAAGCCTGTTAGGGTGTGTGTGTGTGTGTGTGTGTATGTGTGTGTGTGTGTGTGTGTGTGTGTGTGTGTGTTTATTTTTGCTCTTGTCAATCTGTATGTGGATATAAGAACTGCATGTGAAATTTGATGTGGGCCATTATGCATGATATGTGGGTTCATTATTGGACATTTTGGAAATCATTATGGTTTAAGTCAACTTTGTTCCTTGAAAGCCTCGCTGCTCCATTTAGAGAACTGTCATCATAATTCCCACCAATGTCCTGATAAGAGCAAGCTCATAATTTTAAAAATTTTCATGTTACAAAATACTAAAATACTACTTGAAATGGTGGTGGTGGGGTATATTGTACAAATTTGAATGCAACAAAATGTGGAATTCAACCATGACTGACTTGTAAGAATTTTATGTTGAGCCATTAACTGTGATCAAAAAGGGAAGAAATCGTTCCATTTAATCCTGTAGCACTTCAAATGAACATTGTTGATTTCTTTTTGATAAATAGTCTGTAGGATAAGAATAGGATGAATTGGAAGGCAGAGTTATAGGTGTCATCAGTTTAGAGTCCTTGCATTGCCACAAGAGACCCAATTCCAGCCCCCTGTGAATTCTGTTGACCCTTGTTTGTTTGTTTATTAATTTTTTATGCCATCTGTCACCCACCCATACAAAGTGACTGTGGGCACCAGTTTAGCTTTGACCATTCGTTGACAAAACTCTTGTGTGTAAGTAGCAATAATAAACTCTTAAGAGGAATTTTAGAATTGCTGATGCTCAGAATCAAACTGTTTCTGAGTAGGATTTGCTATTAAATTATTTATGTTCCGATCATGCACTTAAATAAGTCTTCCAGTTCTTGACTCTTTTAGTCCAAATCTTTTGCGTGACATAGGAAGAGCAGTTCTAAAAACTGATATTTATCTGCAGCCAGCCTTTTTCATTCAGAGGTTGAAATCAAAACAAACCATCTATGATTTGTTTTCCTTAGAAAGCTTGCTACTTATAATTTACCTAATTTCCCTTCTAATGCCTTTATATCTTTGTTTAGATTTCTGCCTCCTGCTGGCCATCACAGTTTTTTTAAATTATAGATTGCACTGTAATATCCTAGGCTTGTATTTATATTTTACTTTCTAGGTAGCAGTAATATCCATGATGTTTATTAGAAGTTAGCTTTCTTCTGTAATTTAGAACTTCATCCGAAATACTGAAAGCTGCCCTCTTATTTGCAAAATCTTAATTAAAGGTTTTCTATCCTAGAACATAACCCATTAGCTATGTTCTAACTTCTAGTTAGTTTTTGAGTGGACAGATTATCCTGGAGAAAATCTGACATTGATTTGTTGGCCCATAATCGTGTTTCTAATTCAATTTTCTCAAATTAGGACCTTTTACATGGACAGATTCCACATCTTAGAATTAACCAATCAGCCTGACTGTTGATAGGAATTCTGGGAGTTGAAGTCCACATATTTAGAGACTGTTTTAAACTGGCTGTTATTTTTTTCTGTCCTTGACATCTATCATTGTCAAAACTTGTTCTTGGATTTAGAGATTACAGACTTCTTGCTTTGACTCAAGACAAGTGGATTATTGCAAAGAAGTAGGAAGTCATACACAAAATAAACTGCCCTTCTTGTAGTTCACCCAGGCTCATTATCTGTCTGTCTGTCCATCCGTCCGTTCGTCCATCATCTATCTGAGAGAAATGAGCAGTTAAGAAATATGAAGCATAATTAAAAAGTTTGTGTGTGTTGTGTGCATGTGTGTATATGTATATGTGTGCATGTATATGTGCATATATATGTGTGGTGTGTGTGTATGTACTGTATATGTATATATATAGTTGTATTGTTTTTAGTCAAAGGCCATATGGTCAGTCATTTCCCAACCTTGAAACGTTCTGCTGTTTATATATTATTTTTATGTAATGAATAACAATAAAGCATAATATGTTATAGTAGCCAAAAGTTGCATGTGCAAATGGCTAGGGAGAAAGCTGTCTTTTCTTACCTATCCACATTTTTCATAGCTCTGGCTGCTTTCTGGGAATTTGCTTTCCTTCTGAGGTAAAAACCTGTCAATAATTTAGTATCGCAATACGACTGGGAGATGTATGTCTGCTGCCCTGAAAACAATGCTACACATTTTAGCATGATTTACTGCGTTGCAACTGTTCCGAAGTCTGCACCATCCTTTGCATGTAGAATGAGGGCGTAATTCAGCACAGCCACTGTAGATCAAGATAGTCTTTGAAAGATTGAACAGCTGTCCGGAAAATACTAAATACTCCCCTCCAGTGGCTGTCCTTCACTTCACTCAGTGTTTGACCTACAGGGCTTCAGTTAGTAGTCATTTCTTTGCTTGGGAGTCCACACTGGTTAAGGGTTGGTGACATCTTATACTGTGTGGGCTTAGGTTCCTTGCAGCCAAAACTAGTTGTTGATATTTCAAAATTAGTTGGAGAAAATATTTTTCTGTGATCAATGATGGGGGAGGGGGAAGTGATTCATAGTCCACATAAGGGAAGCAGATCAAGCCATGATATTTATGGCAACTAGTGCTATAAAGGAAGCATTAATGTGATGCAATGTTTTCCCGGGAGGGAGGGAGTGCATTCCAGAAGAGCAAGAGACAACACAGTTTAGATAGTTTGTGTAGGAGAAAGAGAGTGAAGACGACTCCCCTTAATAGTTCCCAGGGTTTATATTTCATAGTGAAATAGTCTGTTTTAGTTTGGCAAGATTTCTGTCTGTAGCTGAGGAAACTGCTTAAACAATTTCAACCTGTCTTCCTTGGTTTTTGGAACCTGGCAATTAAAGTATGGTTGTATAGTTTTAAATATGGTGGGTTAGATGCAGACTTAAATCACAGTTTTGGCCATTGCAATTCATGGAATAAGTAACCTTTCACCTTGCAAAATATATAATACCTGGTGAAATAGTTATGACTCTACCCCGTTCATAGTAATGAACAATATAATATGCAGGAGTTCTTGTGCCTTGACTTACAGTGTGTGTTGTTAAGAATGGCTGTGCTTGGTGATACGTTTCCATTTAAACTCTTTTCTGGGTTACTGACAATATACAAATACCGCAAATAACTTAGATGAAATAAATATTATTATTATGTTTTCCACCTCATATGTGGATTTATGAAGTTTATTGTTTTATGAAGTTTATTGTGAAACAATTACATATTGTCTCCTAAGCAAAGGGTGGTTATATATTTATATACTGCGATACTGAGCAAATGTTTTGCATATGTTTTGCATCCAACGGTTTTCTAGTTCAGTCTAGACATAATTAGGTGGGGCCACAAAAGATTCTTATTTATAGTGCACTGGATTAGATAGAGCAGACATCTGATTTTGTATAAAGAACCTCTCTGTATTTTACTTTCTGTTAAGTTGTTATAGTTATTTATTGGTTTTTATCAGAATCTAAAATAATTCAAGGTAGAAATGCACGATAGCAATAGCACTTAGACTTATATACCTCTTCACAGTGCTTTCCAGCCCTCTCTAAGCTGTTTATAGAGTTAGCATATTGCATCCCAATCATCCACCTCGGAAGGATGGAAGGCTGAGTCAACCTTGAGCCTGGTGAGATTTGAACTGCCATATTGCAGGCAACCAGCAATCAGTAGAAATAGCCTGCAGTACTGCACTCTAACCATTGTGCCACACAAGTGTTTATTAGACATTATCCAGAGTCAGCTGTTTTATACTGCAGCACCTATGAAGAAGGTGGGCATATATGGAAAAAAAACTCCACAGAACCAGGGAGCCACATATATTATGCTCTACAACAAATGGATTTGGTATGATGTGAAGTAAATATCTATCTATTGGGCCATGTTCTGGGAAACAGAATGAAACAGTCTTGTATATATGTCTACATGAACTACAAGTGAGTTCTCTAACCTTCCTCATTAACAGGGTTTATGATTTGCATGTCAGCCAATCCTAAGCAGACTGGTTGCCTTAAAACTGGTATCTCAAAGTCTTTTACACGGAACTTCTAACATGGAATCTCTAATTTGGAGTATAGGAAGCATTCGTCTTATCCCTGCATGTAGGACGAGGTCAGTTTAGTGTAGTGGTGAAGGCACCAGGCTAGAAACCCAGAAGACAGTGAGTTCTAGTCCCACCTTAGCCAGGAGAGCCAGTTGGGTGATTTTGGACGAGTCATTCTCTCGTCCCAAAGCCCAACTCAACTCACAGGCTTGTTGTGGGGAAATGAGGAGGAGTATTAGGTATGTTCACCACCTTGAGTTACTTGTAAAAATAATAAAGGCAGGATACAAATAAATTAAAAACGAACAGTAAATACAATCTACCGGTATATAGAAATTGAGTTGAAGATTATGTGGGTCACTGTAATTTTGGTAATTTAAAGATTTAACCTTTCATTACAATATTGGGAAGAGATGGTTGTTGTTGTTGTTTTTTTGCCCAATGTTATGTGTGTTTTATTCAGGAACCTTGGAACACATTTGTGTTTTGGTTCATTTTTTTCCTATTTTGTGGTTAATGATTTCTTTACATTTAGTACAATTATTTCCTGTTGTAAATGTTTTTAAACAAGCCAGATTTCTAAATGCTACCTAAAATGGTATTTAGGGAGACAAGTACATTTCGTTGTTGCCTCCTTTTCCAATAATCAGTTTAATTTCCAAGTTAATTTAAGATTAATTATAACGCTCTTTGTAGCATAGAAAGCGTCCATTTCTTAATGATATTGCTTCTCCTTTCCTGCCAGAAGAGGGAGCTGTATACATTTAAAATCATTCCAATTACTAAAGTTCAGTTCAAGTAAAATATCAGTCATGTTGAGGTGATTTTTCTTCCTCCTGTGGTGAGAAGACTTTGAGTTTTCTGGATGTCTGAGTTGAAAATGTAATAAGGTTCCAACAATCCTTACACTGTTGTTTAAATCTTGTGGAAGTAATCCCAGTTTACCTGGAGGATGGAAAATTAAGCTCTCAAAGGTACTTCTCACCTTTACCAGTAAGTTCTTTAAAAACGCTGAATTTGATATTTATCAGTGCTAAAACATGGGATAATCTGATTACAATTTTAGCACTGCAGACTGGAGGCAAATAGATTTGGAGAAAATTCAAAGAATGTGTTTATGGTTGACTAAATGTAGGTCAACCTTTGCACGCATCTTCTGAAATTTATTAAATTAGCAAATAAATTGTTGTTCTTGTGATATGGGACAAATAAGATTAGATCTACGGATAGTAAAATAGAGTATTTTTCTTGCAGCATGCAAGATTAAATTAAAAAAATAGCCCAGGAGTTCTTTGACATTTGCACATTAGATAGCCCATGTAGAAGATGATCAAGGAAAAGTTGAGGGAGTTGTGTACAATCCATTGGGGATATTTAATATCAGAGAAGCCATTCCCTCTAGGGTGGAACAAATCCCATTTTATGGCTAGGAACAGATTATGGTGCCTTGGGCAATTCTTCAGTAGCTAATAGATATGAAGCCCATCGACACTAATAATACTGAATTGTGGCTACTTTAATTTTAAAAGGTTAAGCTCAGCAGTTTGGAGCCCTTTCATATCCCCAGAGGCAATAATATATGTTGGAGTAGGGTATAGTAATGAACCAAAAAGAAATGCTTTCTGTTGTCATCTTGAGCAAAAAGAGTAAATCTGGAGACCTACTTTTGTAGGATATGTAGGAAGAGATCTGTCATTGAAAGCAAGTTGCCCCCAAAAATCTATATTAATTAAGAACACAATTGTTGCATGGTGAGAAAAAGACAAGCATCATGGTAAAAGTTTCCATACTCCACTGTATGAAAAGTAGTTATTTCTGTTCTTGCATAATGAGCACTACAGTGTATATAAATTATGTGGTCTTTTCTATTTTACCAAATTATTTATTTATTTATTTATTTTATTGGATTTATATGCCGCCCTTCTCCCTGAGGACTCAGGGCAGCTCACAAGCAATAAAAACAACAATACAGTACAAAATTTTAAAACCGTATTAAATTTCATAAATCCAATAAATAATTTCGACCGGGGAAATGAGGCGGGGTATAAATCCAAATAAATAAATAAATAATACATTTAAAAGTGGGAGAACAAATTTAAAATTGGGATCAAATTCGACAAATTGTTAAAGCTAACGATGGGCTCATCCTAGACCATTTATGACCGTGGCTGCGTCCCAGGGTCACGTGACCCCCTTTTGTGACCTTCGGACAAGCCAAAGTCCACGGGGAAGCCGGATTCACTTAACAACCGTGTTACCAGCTTAACAACGGCAGGGTTAACAATTAATAATTCTGGCAAGAGTGGCCATAAAATGGGGCAACAGTTCACTTATTAGCAACAGAAATTTTGAGCTCAATTGGGGTCATACATCTACGACTACCCGTACAGGGACCATTTTAATCCCGAAGTGTTTTTTTTTTCTTCTTTTTAAAATTTTAGCAATCATCAAATTCCTACGTCAGAATTTGGCGATCCCCCCCCCAAAAAAATTTCCTGCTAAAACTTCACAAAGGACTTCTGTCAAGCAATTTTCTTCCAGATAGGCTTAAGGGACAGAAGAGTTTTTTGGAAGCCTTTGAATGACCCTCAATACTTTACCGACTGGACATCCGAAAAAAGGTTGCGGCTAGTTTGTCTGTCCCCAATTTAGCTAACCAAGAGCCGGCCATCACTGCGGTTGATTCACTGAGAAAACGGAGCCGCTGTGGAATTCCTTTCGCTGTAGGTCTCCTTTTAGTTTACAACATGGTTTCGCGACTTGCGTATTGCCGAAAAACCACACAACACAATATTGTTTGGGAAACTTCGCCTTGCCCTTGGCCAAAAGAAGATTCCAGGGTAGACCGGAATCTTAACCGGCCCTTCCTGGATCTTCAGTCCAATGAGACTTGGGCTGATTTGATGCTAGCTAATTGAACGTTTTCTGCTCCTCTCCTCTCCATATCGGGCTGTTGCTAAAGGTACCAGGAAGCTTCCCGAAATGGGAACGTTTGGCAAGGATGTCTCGGTATTAAAGCTCGGGGCAAAGTTGGAAGCGTTGAGCAGGTTCAGTGGGTGTTCTGCAGCCTAGCAAGTTGTGGCAGTCGTCCCACTTGGGATGGTCCCTAGCACCTGGGAGAGAAACTAATGTCTGCTTGGAAGCCATCTGCCTCAGTGGCATTTATTTATTTATTCCATTTTTATGCCGCCCAATTCCCGAAGGACTCTGGGCGGTTTACAACATGGATAGCAACAGCACTCAGGTTTTATACACTGCATATCAGAGCTTTACAACACTCCCCAAGCAGTTACAGAGTCAGCTTATTGCCCCCCTAACAATCTGGGTCCTCATTTCACCGACCTTAGAAAGGATGGAAGGCTGAG
>JANHGC010002842.1:34100-46309 GCA_027560395.1 Boaedon fuliginosus | reverse complement strand
TCCCACGGCACACCAGGCAACATCTCGCGGCACACTAGTGTGCCGCGGAACAGTGGTTGAAAAACACTGCTCTAGATCATTCAATTGTGCCACAAGATAAAATTTTCAGGATAATGACCTCTGAATCCTCAAAATTTGTAATGTCACGGTTTACAATTAGCATAGATTACTTGACCAGGTTTGGAAAGTAAGCTGTATGGAAAAATACCTGCACTGACACTAACTATAGATGAAGAGGCATTCTGTACTATTGTTGCCTATTTTATGATCTGGTGGTAGGATCTAGCTGTTTGGGTCACACAACATTTGGGATGGTGTGTATCCATTTGTAATGTTTTTTTCCTTGGTTTAGCTAGCAACTGTGGGTTTTTTAAAATACCGTAGCTAATTAGCATGTTCTATGAACAGTTTGGATTTATCAAACAAACTGTTCCTAAGCAAATAATGACATATTGTGATGTGTGAGTTGGGCCCTGAAGCTTCTAAGTCTGGGTATAAACTGATGTTTTTTTATAATATATTTTTTTGTGTAATACACTGAGATAATTCAGAATTGGCATTGTTGAAATGTTAGGTTTGACAGAATGATTTCCTGTGAAATTGGAGGTGTTTGTCATTTCATTAGTATTATTTTAAGCATTAAGCTATCATCAGGGAATTCTGGATTAACATATCCTGCTAATTTATAATATGATTTATTTGGTTTTATTTACACTGTGTGAACCCAATCATTTGGCTTTATTCGTGTTGACTTACTACAGTGAGAGAATCAGACTACTACAGCTTGTTCACCAAAACATGATTGAAAACACGACAAGTTGTAGACCCAGTCATAATGTGATTGATTTGTGCAAGGTAGCCTACATTGTAGTTTAGATATAAACTTATGAATGTTCAAATTTCTGGAGAGCTTTTTATATGTCAGTAAATTACATTCTAATAGTCTAATGCTAAGTTGCTTAGGTAATACAAGTCCTTCATAATAATAACATATTGAAAGTCTCTTCAATTATTTCCATTTTTCACCATTTACTGACAGAATGTTTGGGAAACTACAGCGATAGGGAGATAGGATATTAAAAAAATCACAGCAATGATCTGTTTACTGCTGAATTCAATAAATTATTGTTGAAGGGTTTCTGATAGTATGTCAAGGCTTTATGGATTAAAATTTTAAATGAAAATATGTTAATAGGAACTTGTTGGCAAAGGAGCATAATGTTCTCCTACTAATAGGAAAAACTGGCACAAAAATAGTTGTAACAAATAAAAACCTAGCCTTGTATTAGAAGTTTAGTATAATTGGAGCTTGGTGACAGTAATACTTCCAGACATGTTTTTGTTAAGTTTGTAGAATAATTGCTTTAGTATCTCTGGGTAACAGTTGGGTTATTTTTGTAAGAATATAGAGATACCTAAATGATTTCCTATGCAGTATATACACTTTGCTGAACCTTGCTGCTTCAGGGGATTTTGTATCCTCAAAAAGTGGAGCAATTGCAGAAAAAGAAGTAATATGGATAAATATAATATCTTGTGGCTACTATCAGTGTAAGTACACTGTCAACATAAAAAAAACACTGCAGAAAGACTTCAAAAGAAAAGAAGTGCAAAGCAAACAAAGAGCAATATATTTTTCTGTATGAAGACCTGGGGTTAAATTCATTTAATGATTGCTTCAAGATTTGGCACTGCTTCTCATCCCTCTTTCTGTGGAAGAAGTCTTAGGATCAGTGTGAGATCTTGAAGAGAAACATATGTTATCTTTGTACAATATTCTTAATGTTGAAATAATTTTCAGGTGTTGAAACACAACAACTAAATTCTAGAAACTTAATGGTATGTTATTTTGCTTCAAAAACACTGAAGTACAAAAACAGAGGTCACCCCAGTTGCGGTGGGAGGTATTGTAAAAAGGCAATTCCCCACATTTTTGTGGAATATGCTAGTTAGTATAGTTACACACTTCATTATCTATGGGTTGTATTGAATAGCCTTATTTCTTTGAACAAGTTAGACAGCTATAAATGTTTAAAACGATTCTATGAATAATACGGAGGATTTGCACTCCTGGGTTTGATTGGGCACTAATGTTAGTCCAGCAAATGACATAATCATTCAGCGCATTTCAGAAAGCTACTTCACTATATTCAGGGAATAAACTTGTCACGAAAAAAAACCCTGGCAAAAGTATTTTCCTGTTTGATCGTGGCTGTGTCAGCAGGCCTCACCAATAAAGGGAGTCAAAACCCAACACTTTTCTATCAAAATAAATTAGAACCATGTGCAAGTAACTGGAATAATAATAATTTAATTAAGAAGTGCCTTTGTACAGTACATAAGATTAGACAGTACCTTTTATTTCCAGAAAATAAAGTTTTGGGTTTTTTTTTAATGTTGAAAAAGTACAATAAAAACTAAAAATATGATTGGTCACAGAAATGGTGGAGAGACAGAAAGAGAGAAAATAGATGTGTACATAGGAAAGTTTGAGATTTTAGGCTTTGCTGATTGATAGTGAGGAGAAAAGGGAAATATAATATTCAGGGGGGGAAATGTGAAAAAGAGACTGAAGCAACTGCTTTTTTAAAAAAAAAATTCTAATTTTCTCCCAACACAAGAAAACTATGCAGTGATCCATAATGTAAGAGGATATTGCCTGGGCATTCAGGAAGAAGGAAAAAATTAGAACCACTTTGATGATAGGGCAGGATCAGGGTAGGCTGAATTAGTAAGGAGAGAGAATGTAGCCTTTGCCAGCCTGGACTAGGTCTTCCTGTCCTGTGTAGAGGTTTTCCATGAGGGGTGATAAGATGATTTGGGTTTCCCATTTTTCTAAGCACATTTCTATTTTCCAAGCATTTTTTCCATTTTTCTAAGATCAACACAATCAAATGCTTTTTGGTAATCAAGGAACCACATATTGATTTTAGGGAGATAAGTTTTTTTAGATCAAGAAAATTTTCTAGAACAACAATGGGTGAAATTGCCATACAGTGGTTGACACACTTGCTATCTTCATACTGTAGCTTGTGAGTGTGTTTGTTTAAGAAGATTTGTCAATACCTTGTTTAGGAGACCTAATTGTATAGGCCCTGCTCACTTGCATAGGTTGCAATATATGCTGGGGTTTTTTTTAGCTTATGCAGATCACCTGAACAACTTTCAGAAGAAGCATTAAATAATTATTGTGTAAAGTTGCATTAATTTACAGAGTAATAATGAACCACATTGTTCCTTTTTCTCTCTACAAATTTGAGTGGTACTAAATAATAATAGAAGACATAGAATTTAGGGAAAAATATAAGTCATCTGGATATGTTTAGTCAGGGTTAAAGATAACCAAACAGGATTGTAATTATAGACCAGTGAATAAAGTAAAGGATATTAAAAAGAAAGGGATTTTTTTTTCTGTCTCTACTTACAATGCAAAAAGCAACAGCAATTATCCAGGCTAGTAAGTTTAATCCAGGGGTGTAGAAGTGCTAATTAAGAACATTGTTTATATAAAGAGCAACATGGCTATATTTAGACCGAAACACAGAAGAGAAATATATCTATATATCAATCAAAAGAACTGTAATAATTTATGCCTCCACTACATGGGAACTAGTCTAGATAGGCTGTATCCATAGAGCACCAACATTAAAAAAAAAGACAGTTTTGAAATAATTATACTTCATTGCGGGTTATCAGTGTTTTTTCCATCTGTTTTAAAATCACACTTCCAGTCTTCAAACGTAATTTTAAGAACTTCATTGAAGATGAAGGCTGCAATTTTGAACACAGAGTCTATTTATATCTTATTAAAATCAATGAAATTTAAGAAATGTACTAGGTTTCAGTGTTATTTAGACAGCAGATTTCTTAACAATGGTAATGCTCCAGAGAGCCCATTTGAGGGTGTTAACACATAGGTTCCAGTATATATTATCACATATATACTGGAAGAGAGAAGAAAGGGAAATATTTCAAAGTTTGTCCTTTCAGTCTTTTTTTTTTATCATAATGTCTCATAATCCTTGAAACACAATTACGTTGGTTAATGAAATTTTTAGTTCTAAATATCTGAAAGGATCTTGTTAGGAAATACTGAGTTGAAGGAAAGCACACAACTAATAAAACCGCCTAAGAAGTGAAGCATGGCACCTTAATTAAATGTAGAAACATCTGCTCAGGGGCTAATAAGGTATAAAGAAAACAGATTGATGGATACTATGTTCTTGCTAGCTATTCCTTGGAAGGTAGAAGTCTTGTAGTAAAACCTATATACTGATTAGGAAGATGCTAGTAAAAGGAATCAGGAAGGGAAGACAGAATAAAGGAGATTTTGTAGTTGTTATGGGGATATTTGATACTGAAATGTGAGTCAAAATTCCCAAAATATTCCATAGCAACATTCCCAGATGCAGTACCTATCAATTCTTGTCATTGCTTCGCTTCCTTCATAGTACACCCTCATGGGACCTATGGGTTTCAACCAAAGCCAGTGCAGTCATGATTTTGTTTGACAGAAGTCCCAGTCAAATGAAGTTACCTTTTATTAGATTATTATAAAATATATGCTGTGCATTGAGCATTGGTACTGGTTCACTGAAATATTGATGCTGATAAGATGTCCTATCTCTTTTCTTTTATTCATTATTCTTTTCAAGAATCCACCAATTTCTTTAATATCTTTATTAGTAAGAGAATAAGATATCTATGGACAGGGGACATAACTGAGAAAGTAATAGGATAAAAGTATAATACTCTGTGAAATATTGGCTAAAATACCGTGAGTAGGTTGGATTAAAAAAATCCTTCAGCATAACTTTCTCACTGAAGAAAAATGTATATTGGTGTTTTATAAGGTTTTTTATTTTTAAACATACATCAACATCATTTCATGGACAGTGTGGCATCTGAATGTCATTCAGTTTGGTACAAAAGTAATAGTGCAAATGAAAATTACTATATTAATCAAACTTGTGAGATCTAATATTATTATACATATCTGTATCAGCATATCTGTATCAGCACATAATCCTTCATTTTTCAATTATTCAATATTTGCTACATCCTTCTAATAGTAATAGCATTGTTTTTGATCATACCTGATAACATCCTTTTTCAAAGTCCAGTCTTAACCACTAACATTTATTTTAAGTGTATTATATAAACTTACGTATACAATATTCCCATTTCTAATATTTAGAAATGGGAATATTGTTATACATCGAAAGTTTTACTTCTTCTCTTTTTGACTTGTCTCCATACTCCTCCCTTGGGTTCTTATCTACATCTTTCATATTCAGCCCAACCATCATTGCCATCCCCACTATTTTTTGCTGCCAGTCCACCCATAAGTCTGCCAAATCTTCTGTCTTTTTTCCAAAAATATCTTCCAGTTTATTCAATTCCATTTTTCTACCTCCTAATATTTCTCCAACTTTATTTCACCCAGCTTTGTAATCTCCTCCTTCTTTACTCCTTGTTCCATTTGTTGTATATCTGTTCTATCTCATCCTCTACGCTTGCAGTTATCTCCCTTGTTTCCTGGATTTTAATATCCTGCTTCATTATTCTTTGCTGCATATTTTCAGTCTTTCCAGTTATATCATGTAATAAGTCTTTTATCTCCCTGAAATTCCCCATCATCATATCATAAAAACTTTGAAATAACATCCTGATTTCTTTCTGTGCCTCCAGTTCTTCCTAACAGGTCATCTTGCCTTATTTTTAAAAAGTCCAAGTAGTATACAATGTTCTGTCAGTGATCTGTCACCAGTCCAAAGTTTATTCTTTTTTGATGTCCCATAGCCAGCAGATTACTTGATCTTAATATTGTTCATCAGGAAGTACAATAATTATAGTTCTTTATATCCCACAGTTAATCAATAGTCCAGGGGGGTTTCCAAGTAGTTCTTTAAATCTACTTTTAAGTTTGCTAGTCAGTTCAAATATTCAAAAGTTGATCCTCTAGTCACCATGAAGTAGATAAGTATAGAACAGTAAATAGTACAGCAGACCTCCAGGTGTTATTCTACTCTTATCAAGGTTTCCCAAAGTTACTCTATTATTCTTTAGGTGTATGACATAATATATATCTATTCACCAGTAGATGGCACCTTCTACTTAGAAATCAATGTTAAAAAGTCTGCTTTGCAGCTGTTTTACCAGTTATTTTTTTTCAAAATATTTCAAACAAAATATCCAATAGCCAGTCCAGTGTCCAGCATTTTAAAATGCCTATTCTAGGTCATGCCAATAAGATTTATACATCCAATCTTACAGTATTCTAAGTTGTAACATAATTTCCTAGGGTGTAGTTTTTACTACCTCTCTTTAGTCGCCACTAGAAAGCATTCCAGAGATCTCTTTTTCCAGATTAATTTTCCTTTAGGGTAAATCCTAAGCAAAATTCAAAAGTCACCTCACCCAGCTCCAATCACTGTCAACTCTCACCGCTCCAGCACAATCTTGGTTTCTTTGGGTGCCCCAGCTTCATGGTGGCCATTTTGGCCATCTTGTCTTAGTCGTTGGCAGAAAAGGAAAGAACCCTGGCTCCAGCAGGACAGCCGTTGCTCTCCACGACCTGCAGGGTGCTCCTCCTTTTGTGTCACCCCTACAGAGTGACTTTTGCCCCTTGGGGGGCCCTCCAACAAAGAGGATTCAATGTGAGGATTCAGAGCCCCACTCCCCTGTGCTGATCATGCAGCAACATCAGACCAGAAGTTGGGCATAAACATTTTCTTCTTTTCTAAAAATTATACTTCTAGAACAAAATTATTTTGAATATTGTAGAAAGTAAGAAGATTACTTTTGTGGAAATATGCAAGATCTGTCACCAGGGAGATTGTGTGTGTGTGGTGTGTCCAGTGTGTGTGAGAGAGAAACATATTTTATGCCCAAACAATACTCAGAAGATGTTTATATTGATGCCTCCTCAATTCACTGAAGTATAAAAAGGGGGACGGGTAGAGTACAATCAGAGTTTCAAGGTGGTGCTATAGTAGTTCAAGGTGGTGCTATAGTAGTTTTAGCCTTTGTGTACAGTTGATTTCTAGTGTGGATGACAGATATTAATGAGGGACAAGCATTTCTCATAGAACAGTTTTATTTACTGTTTACTCTTTCTTCAGTTCCATTTGATTTGTATGGAAGAAATGCTAAAAATAAAATGAACATTAAGCACAGATTTTCCAAAGCATTAAGAACGCAAAACCTTGTTCAATTTTACACAGTATATAAATTCTCCTTTTATTTCTTGTTTGTTCTTTTTTTATAGTTGTGCTATTAAATGTCCATTAAAATAGCAACAATAATAATAAAAATAAAAATTGTTCCATTCATTTCCCAAGAGAAATTAGGACAGTCCTAACTATCCTTTCACATCAAGGCTTTAGTGAACTGCTGTCAGAATTGTGTTGACGTAATTATTAGTCATTCCAGTTATTTCAATAATAAATGAAACGTGCTGTGAGACGAGGAAGTGCTGGTGCCATTTTGCCTTTTTCAAAAATTAAACTGCCACAAATACCAAACAACCATAAACACCTAAACACAGAAAAAATGATGGAGAGGCTTGTCTCCTGAAAATAAGCAGAAATGACAACAGCTGAAAAAAGTGGGCAATGAGATAAGTAGAAGCATAGCAACTCTTTAAGATAATGAGTCTTTTTTCCCCTTTCCTTCTGAAGTAAAAGCATTAGATATTTGGCAGAAATCAATCTTGTTGATGCTCAAAAGTGCCTGTTCAGTGGGTCAAGCATTGCAGAGTAGTAGCTAAGATAATTAAAAGCCAACACACAGAGAAAAGTGGAGAGAGGCAGGCTTATTTGCTGGCATTTCTGTAAAGCTCCACTGTGTAATAATCACATCCCTTGCAGGCATTAATAAAATTAGTCTCATCACAGTGCTCAGAGAAAAAAGTAAGGATGATTGTCTGCAAGATAAAAAAAATAGGCCAAGGTTGAAGAAACAAATATTTAAGTTTTCTGGCTGATGTCTCTGGTATCCATTTTGGTGTAAACCAAATTCATATCTACAGGTAGCCCTTGACTTACAACAGTTCATTTAGTGACCATTCAAATGTTAAAACGGCACTGAAAAAAGTGACTTATGGTCATCCTTTACATGACCGTTGAAGCATCCCCATAGTCACATGATCAAAATTCAGGTGCTTAACACCAGTATTGGATTAGTGTAATGTGCTCTACATGGGGCTGCCCTTGAAGAGCACTCGGAGACTTCAACTGGTCCAGAATGCAGCCATGCGAGTGATCACAGGTGTGCCTCAACACACCCATTTAACACTGATCCTCCGTGAGCTGCACTGGCTCCCAGTGGTCTTCCGGGTACAATTCAAGGTGCTAGTAACAACTTTTAAAGCCCTACATGGCTTAGGAGCGGGGTACCTTCGAGACCGCCTAGTCCTACCTTATCCCTGCCAGCGCCCAGTTAGGTCCCACAGAGTTGGCTTGCTACGGTCCTGTCAGCCAAACAATGTCGTCTGGTGGGGCCCCGTGCTAAAGCCTTCTCTGTAGCAGTGCCGACCCTCTGGAATCAGCTCCCTGTAGAGATCAGGACCATCCCCACCTTGTTGGCCTTCCGTAAAGCTAATAAGACCTAGCTTTGTCAGATGGCCTGGAATTGATGTGCCCCCGTTTTTTGAATGCTTTTGAATGTTTTTGTGAATGTGTTGATTGTGGGTTTAGACTTTTTATATTGTATAATGTATTTTAAACTGTTGTTAGCCGCCTCGAGTTCCCCCTGACCGGAGAAGTGAGGCAGGGTATAAATCCAATCAATCAATCAATCAATCAATCAATATTCCCAGAAGTTGCCAAGTTTGGAGGCCCTTGGTGTAGATGCTAAAGAAAGCTCTACCTAATACTACCATTTCAACCAGGTATCTTCCAGAAGTATTCAACTTATCTCCCATGCAGCAGGTGCCAAGTTGGATAAATGAATCAGCTAGAGGAAAAGAAAAAAGGTACCCAAAATTATAGCTTATATGATGTTTCACATCTGATTTTGATTTAATCCTAGATGCTTCATCTGCACTTCACATAATTTACTGATTACTGTCTTACTGTTCCCTAATAACACTCTTCTTTACAGTACAGAGTTTTTGATGTTTTCTGCAAAATACAGAATTATTACTTTTAACAACAGTAATAACATTTCAGAATAACATATTCCAGGTTTAATTCACCTGAGGCAAAACTCAGGCTTGCATGTTATGCCTTAGAGCAGAGGTGTCAAACTCATGGCCCGGATGCATCACATGCTGGACATGCCCACCCCCAATTAAGTGAAGGGGGGAAAGTTGTGATACGTCATGTGACAATGGGTCATCGCGAGTTTGACACCGCTGCCATAGACTATGTTGTAATGTACACTGCGGTTACAATACAACAGATCCTTATAACAGTAATAAAGTTTTTTTAGAAATACAATTGGCTTGCAAAATATAGTTATTTTGTTCACAACAATAGTGACAATAAAGATACAAGGTGATTTAATTGAAATATACAATGAATGAAAATGAATTCTTATATACAATGAATGAAAAATATATAATATCTAAGACCTTTCTTTAATATATCTTATAACGTAAGGTCCCAGTGCCTTTCTTTAATACATCATATAACATAAGGTCTGATTAGGGATCCCCTGTTTCGCCTGATATCCAGGCTTTATCAAGCTTCTTGATAAATTGTATCTAAAAAGAAAATAAGAGGGCAGTGTATTATTTGCCTGTTTGATAGACTTAGATATTATATATTTTTCATTCATTATATATAAGAATTCATTTTCATTTGTTGTATATAAGAATTCAGTTAAATCATATTGTACTCTTATTGTCACTATTGTTGTGAACAAAATAACTGTATTTTGGGGAAGGGCTGGGGCTTCCAGCAACGCTGGGCATGAAACACACGAGCTCTGTGGTTTCGCCCCAGGCCTACCGGTCCGAGGGTCCCTAAACGGACCCAAAGCCTCCCCATAGAGGAGGCGAAGCTTGGGAGGGTGGTCTGAAGGGTAGAGGGGAAATCGCAAATTCCCCTCCCCACAGACCGTGATCTCCAGCTACGACCAACTAGGACAGCACCAGAAATGGCAACCAACTAGCCGGAATCCTTACCTAAAGAATGTGCTGGAGGGAGAAGAAGTAATAGCCAACCAGAGGTCAACTGGGATGAGACGAAGTGAGATTTAAAGGAACGTTCGAAACCCCGGAACAAATAAAGGCTGAGACGTGTAAAATGGAGAAAGCAGCTATTTTTAAAAGTGACGCATGCAAAATAAAAAAGGACTGTTTCACAGCTCTATCCCCCACCTGGTTTGAAGGAGAAAAGAATTTTCCCAGACAAGAGGGTGAGTGGAATTTTGATGAAATTTGGAAAATTCAGATTAAATCTTGCCTTTGTCAACTGATAATAAAATGGACAGACAAAGAGCCCATGAGGAGTTTCAAGAGATAAGAAATAACTGTGATAAAATAATTGATGAACTTGGCGAAGCACAAAAGATTGGAGAGGACGTTAAAGACACTATGAAAATAATGTTGGAAAATTTGAAAAAAGTTGAGGCAGAACTTTGCCAAATAGAACAGACACAGAGTCAGGAGGAAAAAGAAGAACAAGGAGAGGGGCGAGGCTTGAATGGTAAAATGGCAACAAAAAAAACAGAACGAAAAGAAGACATCAGAGACTATTTTTTGCATAGTAAGAGGAATTGTGGAAATATGGACACTAAACATATGAGAAAAGACAAGAAGGATAACCAAGATGGACTAAGAAAGGAGATAAGTTGTAAAAAAACCTAGAAAATCTGTGACAAGGCTAGACAAGGAAAATAAAGAAAATAAAAATGGTGGGACCCGATGGGAAAAGGAACTGGAGGGGGACAGGAGGGGAACAGACCTATTAAGAAGGAAAAGAAGGGATGAAGGGTGAAAGGGATTTTTAAATAGAATTAATTGAGAATTCTAACTTTTTAAAGTGTATTAACATTGCAACTTTTAAACATTGACTTTGATATTTTAAATACTATATTGATAACATAAACTACGATTTAAATTGAGACACAAAGTTGAGTTCAATACCTATTTTCTCTCTTTTCTTTTGTATACTTAGAATGGAAGATAAATGGGGGATTATAATATAAAAATAGAGTAGAGAGCTGTTTTTTATACTTGTAATTGTATATTTCTTTTTTCCTTTTTCTAACATGAAATAATTCTATATCTTTCTTTTTAATATGGAATGATGAATTATAAGGAATTGGATAACAAAATATTGATTATGATTGTACTCGGAAAACACCGGATGGATAAGTGATATTGCTTTTATTATTTTTTGAAAAATACAATTTTTTTAACTGGGTGATCAAGCCAACCAATTTTGTTTGAATCCAATTCACAGGTTTATTGTTATGGAATAAAATGAGGGGAGATTCCAAAAAAACCAACTTGAACTACTGGAGGAAAGATGGTGTATATAACCATAATGCAATACTAATTTTTTAAAGTAAAACACCACCTACTGCATCTGGAGGACCAAACATCATCTAGGATCATGATGGCGAATCTACAGAAGTAGCATGCAAAGCACTCTTTGTGGACATGTGAGCCATCGTCCCAGGTCACCTCTGCCACACATGCGCGCATGTGCCTCCCGTCGGCCAGCTGGTCTTCAGGGGACTGGGTGCATGCATGGGGGTGGGGCACATGCACGGTGGATGTGCACATGTGTAGTGATGGAATGCATGTGTGGGGATGCGCACGCATGCACTGGGCACATGTGTGGGGCGGGGCACATGCATGGGGATGCATGCATATTGCATTTTGGGGATGCGTGTGCTTGCACACTTTGGGCACTTGGTATTGAAAAGGTTAGCCATCACTGATCTAGGATGTGCTTCAGGTTGCACCCATACAATATTTATAGTATAGTATTTATACTTATAGTATTTATTTCAAAGACTCATATAGCTGCTCACTTTAAAACAGAACTCTGGGCAGCTGGTATAAAAAAATAAAAAGCCAAGTTCAATAAAAGCTTTTCATTTTGGGGAATTAAATGACACAAACCGGGCTGCTCTTCTTTTCTCTCCACCATTAAGGCGTTGCGTTTGCTGCCATTTTACAATCATGTGGAATGCTGAGGACTTATCCTGGTTTATCTGGCCTGTCTGGCTCTTTCTTAATTGCAATCTGA
>JANHGC010002841.1:152982-162995 GCA_027560395.1 Boaedon fuliginosus | reverse complement strand
TTTTTTCCCCTTTGTCTCCTGTTCTGAAGCCTGTTTCAGTTTTAGTTTCAGCCTGATTTAGCACAGAAGACAAATTGGTGGGAGGCAGAGGCAGATTCCCCCCCCCTTGTACCCAAAAACTAGGTACATCTTATACTTCGGAGTGTCTTATACTCTGAAAAATACGGTCAATATTTATAAATTGCAGTGTCTGGATTGCACCATGGCACAGAAGCCAAACTCAGATAGACCCCATAACTTAGTGGAACAGCAAAGGAAAGACCAATAAAATACAGCTTGAATAATATGGCTGAAAGATTAGTTTCCCGGGAAAGAAAAGAGAAGTGAATGGTACATCCCATTACATCATAATGCCTTAGTGGCTAGGAAGCACCCACCATTCCTTAAGCATTGGAATTTACACTACAGTCATAAGAGTTATCTAATTAAAGCCAGAAGAGGAGAAGAAAGGTAATATATCTGAGAAGCTTTATGCTGGAGGAAGGTTATGCTTAGAGAAAAGAGAGTAGCCTGTAATATATGTTCTGCATACATGGGACTAGAGTCTATGGAAGGGGATTCATGATTACAAATTTATTTGAATTTTCTTTCTGAGGTTACAGTATGACTCCTGACCTTACTGCACTGCCACGTTAGATTGCTACAATGTACATGAGATGAGATGGCCGGAACCGGAACATTTTAAAGGTTCAAAATGTGGCTGCCTGACAATTCACAGGAATGATTCTTTTGGGATAATTTATTGACTTGCGGTTTATTTTAGGTTCACTTCAAGGAGATATTAAATGTTTCTGCATCCATTCTTTCTTCAGAAGGGAAGTTTTGTCTATTATTACCAATATTAAATAAATAGCAACCCGTCATCTGTAAAAGCAAAAGAGAGAGACGTATTTATATACGTGCTTGTCTCTATGAATGTACGTATCACATAGAAGTTTTTTATCTGGTGGTCTCACAAAATTAATAGGTTTTTCTCCAAAATGTCCACTTGCTTCCTTCATGGGACAAAAATATTTTGTAAACAGACAAACTTTTAATTATGGTAGATGCTTGTTTCTTTGTTTGTTTAGCTTTTTGATGAAGAGGGACACCAAGTGGTATAGTAATTAAGGGATGTAATTTAAACCTGTCCTCGCAGGCATGGAATGCCATTGGGTGAATTTGCATTAATTATTCTCTCTCCACACAACCTATTGACAATGATGGAGTGTTAGTATAAAGTGGAGTATTGCTATATATATGTAGCATTGAACCTTTGGAAAAGGCATATAAATCATACCTTTTAATAAAATGTTTATAAACCTGAGCTTTTGTGACATATTGATGCTGCCAAAATAAGCATGAGTCCATTTTTCAAGCAGCATGTATATTTTATAATAAAATTGCCTGTTCCTAGTTTAATTACTTTGCATTATGGCAGAACTTGGCATAGTTTTGGACTAATGTAATATCAAATCCTAGGATTGCAGTGTGGAAAAGGGAAGACTAATGAAGTTTTTGAAAAAGTTTTTGGAAGGGCATCAAGATAACTTTTTCCCAGAGACAAAGATTAAATTCTCTTTCTCCAAGCATCTGAAAACTAAAGAACTAGGCCTCCAGTTATTTCTTTGAAAAGTCAAATGTGCATTTAAGTAACACTTCAATTTAGGGTGAAGAAAACAAATATATGGTTTCTTTACACTCTTCCCACATGTTTATATAGGTTCAACTATGTAACAGGATGTCCTTTTAAGATGTATTTTGCCTGTACTTGCATTATCATTGTAAATCTTTTTGAGTTTCTGCAAAAGCATTAATCATTACTTTAAGGAAAATATAATTAGAGAAAATTTGTTTTGATTCTAGATAACTTTGACTTAACATTTAATTCCTGCACCAGATTATGGAAGTGAGTTTTAAGACACCATACTGCTTATTGGTATGGTGGTGTAGTGCAGAACTTATGTTATTTATCAAATTTATATAGCTGCCTATCTCATCAAAAGTGACTCTAGGTGACATATGAATTTAATAAGTAGCTATAGCTTATATTTAACTTAGTGATAAATATTTCCACATGTCCTCTAAGCATTCTTTTTCGACTAAAAAAAAAAGCAAAATACAGGCTGAAAGAACTTAACATTGTGGTAGATTGCATACTTTCTTGTGTCTTAAATCATTGTTTTTTTAAGGAAAGGACTTCAGTGGACCTTAGCTGGAGATTGAGGTGGCGTGTCACTCACACAATAATGTGCAAATTCATACATTCTTATATATCTGTGATTGGATAACTGGTATCTTTCAGATCTTTAGAATTGGAATCCTTTTGTCTTGTTCACGTTATGTAGGTTGATAAGACTTATAATTCAAATAACTTGTAGACTTCCATGTGGTCTGCTATATGCAAAACTGCTTACAGCACTTAGGTTGCCTTGTGCATATTGACTATTCAAATGCCACAGTTGTATAAATGTTTGCAGCTGAGATGAAATTAATGCCATGGGATACAGCAGAATAAGAGGGTTTTTTTTAATGTTTCCCTGCTTTGCTCTCATTTGAAGGGAAAAATAAAAATTGAACTGCTGTATATCCTGCTACATAGAGATGAGTACATAACTCTTGAATTTTTGGTGAATATATTCATCTAACGTTCCTTTCTCATAAGTTTCTTGGTTATGATATTTCATTAATTATTAACAATGTCAAGAAAACTCCCTAGAGTACTTACTGTTTTTATCAGTGTAAGAAAACAGCACTCTGCCTTTTCAGAACTTAATTGCTTCTCTACTCTCAGTACAAGCCAAGTGCTGATAAAAACAATTCATTTTGCAGAAAACAGCTGCCTTGAAAGATGGCATTAACTAATTGTCAGTCTTTTTAATAAAAATAATAATTTTTAATAAAATTAAATTCCAAACTAAATTAGCTACTGCTGTTGCTAAGGTACTTTACCTAACATGTGGTCTCTACTTCATGGCCATCTAGAAGAGTTACAATTTCCAATAAGCCAAGCTGGAATGTCAACATTGAAAAGCTCTAGATTAGAAGCTCTATTTCATCAACATCTGGAGGGCTACAGTTTCAGTATTCCTAAAGTGGAATGGTACAGAGAGCTGATAGTAGCTGATAATGATGGGAGTTGTAATCCAGCACATCTAGACTGGACCAGGATCAGTATGGTGATTCTATAAAATTGCTCCTTACTCAAACATTCTTCCTCTCTTTGTTTTAGTCTTGGTTCTTGCTTTATTGTGAGAATGACAAGTGAAAAGAAGGGTGAGGGGCTCATTTTTATGTCTACCAGATGATCAGAACCTCCTGTTTTTCTTCTTCCTCCCCTTTCATTTCCTCCTCCAAGGAAGCTTCCATAATATTGGCTTATGAGATTCAGTTGCTCAGATCTCCTTTAATTACTCGACATTGGTACATGATTTGTTTCAAAAATTTTCTGGTGGTATGCTATCGGTTATTAGCTGCTGTACTTTCAAGGACTTCCCTTTTGCTTTGCTAGTTAACTGTTCTGAGGTGAAGTCACGCACTTGTGTGAAATAACTAAGTCAGTTCCACTGGCTGGCTAGATTAATGTTCTGGATGCTCTGGGAGGTGAATGATTCAGAACCCTTTGCTTGTCAATAAAATGTCATGGGAGAGGGCACTGGAAGGTTGCTGGCTTAGTAACACTAGTTTGTGTATGTTTCTGCTTTTGTGAGTTTAACCAATCAGAAACTCAACTTTCTTGTTTTTGTGTCAAGGTTCAGGACTCTTTGGGGTCACTAGCTTGGTAGCTTTAGCCTGTAGGAATGAGGTCGAGCAAGAGGTATTACAGAGGTCACTTTCTCATCGCCTCTGTCTTGCTGCAGGAGATATTGGCCACCAAGCATGTGGAGCTGCCACCTCCTAATGGTGAACATTTCTGATATGTATAATTATGAAGTTAGGCAGCACAGAATATGCACTGAGCTGCACTCTTTTTCAAAAAATAAAAGTTCTGGGTGGAAAAGAAATTTTAATATTGGCAAAAAGGTAGTATAAACGTTCATGTTAAATAGGCCTTTGGCAATACCAGGCTTTATGTCTGATGTAGCATTTATATTTATAACTGCAGGATTGGAACAAAACAGTAGAAAAATTGACTATTTTTTCTTCTGTTGACCCAACTTTTACTAGTTTTATTTTAATTGGTTTGTGCAGGGCAAGGATAGAATGGAAGAAATGTCCTGATGCCAGTATAGTTCACAGCATCCTCCCTAGTGGTTTTGCTGGCATGAGCTACGAAGACCAGATACAATTTTTCACAACAACTGTGGATTGTCTTTAACTATAGCATAATTCTTACACTCAAAAGTATTTAATATGAAAAAGTGTCTTGATTATATGTTAAGTGTAGTGGTCAACATTTGTGTTATATATTCTTTTTTTCACAAAAAGCAGTTTTAAGAGAAGCCTTCAAAAAACTCTTCAAAGAAAATAAAATAGGCAGTAGTGATATTCCTAAATAATTAATACAGAATAAAATATTGTATATCAGAAATTATTTTTCAGAATATTCACATTTTCATAAGATTTTTATTGGTAGTTTTTTATGAATTATAGTTACAGGCTTTTATCTTCAGTAAGTGTTCTAAGTTACCAAGATAATTTTTTTTGGCAATATCTGCATGTTACTAGTAATTCTATTTTTCCCTTTGCTTAGCTCTAATCTCTCATTATTCTTTTTTTCTCTTTCTACTTTTATATGTTTTTCTTCTCTATTTCCATTCTTCTGTCTTTGTTTCACCAGTCAGTAATATTTGTACTTCTTGGGCTTCTAAGGCCTTTCATATTAACTCTTAACTATTTATTTCTATTTAAATAAAAATTAGTAGGGTTTTTTTCCCAATTATCCAGATATTCCTTTCTGTCTATTTTGCATTATCATTGGTGATGCAATAAGTTGCTACCAGGCAAACCTCTCTTCCTATCACTCCATGTATTGAAGTTCAATGAAATTTTTTTAAAATGAGATTTTAAAGTCCAATTCATCATTCATTATTTGATCCAATTCAGATTATAATCAAGAATTGATTGTACCATAGGATATTGAGACACACACAAAGGGAGCATAGCTAATTACTGTTTCTTCTAACATTCAAAAGAATTCTTAATCAGTCTGAAGTGTTTCTGCTTGAAAAAAGATGGCCTCTAACCCTTGTTCTTTGTGTTTCTCTGAGACATGTAAGATATGAAAGGTTCTTATTCTTTAAGAACAAGTAGGCAGTCTGAAAATATACCTAGACCTGTTCCAGTTCTCAGAGATTGAATTTCTGAGAAATGACTGTTAGCCATTTCAACTCATTTTCAACTCATTACTTTTCTCTTAGCTTTGGGTTGTAATGATGTTAATTAGACTTCAAAAAAAAATATGATAGAGATGGTAAAGGTGCAGACAATTAATAGAGTAGCTTCTATATGATGCAACATTGCAATGGAAGGGGTTGTTTAAATTGAAAAAAAGGAAGAATATGAGTGGTGTATAACTATATTTTTATCAGATCAAATCAGCCTACTGGAGAAATGACATCTCTTTCCTATACGACCGTGGTGGTGAACCTATGGCATGCGCGCCTGATGTGGCATGCAGAGCCCTCCCTGCGGGCACGTGAGCTGTTGCCCCAGTGCACATGTGCACACGCCTCCCACCAGTTGGGTCGTGGAAAAGACCCTCCCACCCACCCAGGCGCTATATCTACCTTTTTCCCCTCTTCCGAAGCACAACTGATTGGTGCAGCAGTGGCAATCAGCTGTTTTTTGGCTCTGGGGAGATTGTGTGTGGATAGGGGGCATGTGCGCATGCATGGGGTATGTGTGCATATGGACAGGGGATCACATGCTCAGGGGAGTGGGCACACATCCGTGTGCATGTGCACTTCCAGCACACAAGAAAGAAAAGGTTTGCCAACACTGCTGTAGGATATAGAGTGCAATCTATAATATTGATCCCATGCAAGTTGATAGAACTGGCTTCCATGCCTAATGAACTAGAACTAGAGTCTCCCCACACCTAATTCATCATTTTAACTTGTATATCACATTGGCTTTTAAAACCTTACACAATAATACCTCACAATAATATTTCATGCTGTTCTTATGTATATATGGTTCAGTATGTAATAATCATACCTTTAACAACAACATCAACCTATCCTTGGGAAAACTTGATTGGTGGATAAAAATGTCGAACCCAGTCTAAACATCTAGCTGACTGAGACCATAAGGGTCTCATATGGCAAAGGGCACCTATGCGCAGGTTTGCCTGTTGCACCAGTTGCGCCCCTTCCTGGACTGGGAGGCTCTTCTCACGGTTACTCATGCCCTTGTCACCTCATGGCTGGACTACTGTAATGTGCTCTACATGGGGCTGCCCTTGAGACTTCAACTGGTACAAAATGCGGCCGTGCAAGTGATTGAGGGTATACCTTGGTGCACTCATATAACACCTATCCTCTGCGAGCTGCATTGGTTGCTAGTGGTCTTCTGAGTGCAATTCAAGGTGCTAGTAAAGTCCTACATGGCTTAGGAGTGGGGTACCCTCAAAACCGCCTTCTGCTACCTTATGCCTCCCAGCGCCCAGTTAGATCCCACAGAGTTGGCTTGCTATGGGTCTCGTCAGCCAAACAATGTCAACTAGCGGGTCCCCATGCTAAACCCTTCTCTGTGGCAGCGCTGTCCCTTTGGAACCAGCTTCCCCCTGAGATTAGGACCAGTCCTCGAATTCCCCTTGACCGGGGAAATGAGGCGGGGTATCAATCAATCAATAAAATAAATAAATAAATAATAAAATAAGAGTCAATAATAATAACAATAAAAAACTAGTCATTATGTAAAAAGTACGACTTACCTGTATCCGAAAAGTAATGGGAACATAAAGTGGAAAAAGTTGTCAAAAATGAGAAGGTGAAGATCTTATGGGACTTTTGAATTGTCATTTGAAACACAACACGCCAGGTATCACAGTTGTTGAAAATGAAGTGTACAATTTATTGATATCGCTGTACCAGAAATCGCTGTACCAGAAATCACCAGAGTCAAAGAAAAAGAACTGGAAAAAACCACAAAATATCGCGACCTGGCCATCGAAACTACACAATTATGAATGAAACATGTAACAGTGATACCCATTGTCATCTGGGCACTAGGTACCATGTCCAAGAATTTTACAAAATGCATCAAGAAAATGCAGCTTCCTGCAATAACACCAGCAGAACTGCAAAAAACCTGCGCTACTCAGAACATCGTACATTTTAAGAAGATACTTGTTTGATACGTAGGATGCTGACAGCAAACTGTATCAACCATCAGCACCAGTCAGTGATATTTGTGATACATTTTTAAACGTTCAGTTGACTGAGTTTCATGTTTAATGAATAAAAGAATAATATGAACAAAGGATTATTTACATGAGAGTGTCAAAGTGCATGAGTTATAAAATTTTAGAGTCAATTTTAAAGTACTTTTTTAAAAAAAATCCCAGCACCCATACATGAATTATAAAGATATGAAATATTTTCAACCAAAAGTTGGGGGGAAGAATTAGGTCTCCCCCTGAGTCTCAGTCTAGATCAGAAACCATTATGTTTAGACTAGAATAAATAAAAAGGAGAAGGTGAGCTGTACAATGAACATTTTATGTGTTGGGTATTTGAGCCATTAATAAAACACAGTGAAGAGTACCTTTCATAGCAAGGAGAATATTTTATACCTTGTTGTTTTCATGATTCCTTAATGTCATTAGGTTGTTCTCTGATTAATGAGTAAACAAACAGCAAGTTGTGTTTAATGCTACTCAGAAAGATCAAACTCTATCATATTTCATTTTTTTCTATAATAAATACTGAGAAAATATATTGATTTTATTCCTTTCATAGTTCTCTAGGTGAACCTAGTTCTGACCAAACAAAGAGTAGACAATTTTTCTTTACTATCCGGCTGACCTTTAAGTGAATATTCATAATGGCATGTACTTGTGCGTTCAAATACAAATAAACAAGAAGAATTTGATTTATAAACTGAGAGGAGAATTAATTTTGGCTCTTACTGAGTTCTAATACTAATCATTACATTCCAAATCATATAAGACTGCTTGAATTTAATTGCATCATAGAGAATAAATGTTTAGCATGTTTTAGCTAACAATTTCCCCCCTTTTCTTTATATTGGCAAAAAGCAGCATTTTAAACAGGGTTATTTTGGAAAATTGTTTTCAAATTAATCTTATTTGTAATTTGTTCATTTTTGTATTTTAAGTATTTAGCTGTTGGGTCTACACAAAATATTTTCTTGGCTATCTGACTACTTCCCTATTCTACTGTATAGCTCATATAAATATATTTTAGTTAGTTGAATTTCAATTAGACATAAATTGAAAAAAGAAAAAGAGTAAATTGGATCATGTGTAAACAAATTCATGAATTACACAATAGTTATTCAACTTTTAATTTCATTCCAAAGGAGAATCATCCTGCTGGATCTCGATTAAGTATGTTGATACATGTGATAGGTTGAAGTATAATATTGTCAGAATATGTGTATGTTTTAGCTTTTAAGCAAGCCAGTAAAGCAAAGTAATCACAGCTTGTTTGGCCAATTCTCATCTGTTCTGCCAAGAAGACCCAAAAGGAATGGATGTGGCACCAAACAAAAGTTTAGAATTTTGAATTCAGGTGCAATGACAAGCTATGGTTAAAATAAGTTAGGATTTGCATTCTATAGCCAAATAAATGACAATATTTATCCTAGGGGTGCTTTTGTATAACACAAAGCAAGCTATATTATCGTTTTGCGTAAGAACCAGGCCATTATGACAGTGAAGTAGATCATGAAAGCACAGGCTTGGAAGTAATTCTGAAAGAGTCTTCTGGCCAATCTCCTGCCCAGTGCAGGAATCCACATACTATTCCATACAATCGGCTATCCAATCTTTTCAAAAGCTCTGCTGATGGAGCACCCACCACTTCAGGAGGAGGATGTTTCACTGTTTAATGGCTCCCAGAATCAGGAAATTCCTTCTTATCCTAACTATATCTATCTCTATCTTATTTCTCACTGTAAAACTTCTACCCATGAATCAGTACTGCAGAAATCTCCCTAATGCATGCCAGTATTGCTGATGTGTCCTCTCATACTGTTCCCTAAAGTCAATGCTTTTAATTCCATACAGTATCAACCTTGTGAACTCTCAAGCTTCCTCTTTCCACTATGTATTCAAGATGGACAGTGATTAATATTTATTTGTATTTATATGCTAGTGTGTATGTATATACATATGTAGGTTTATAGCATATCTACTGTATATGTGTGATAGGTATGTGTACAACAGGGGTGTCATTTGTGTTGTCATGGCATTGTCACATGATGGGTGTGGGCGTGGCCAGTGTGTGATGCATCTGGGCTGCGGGCCACAAATTGGACAGCTCTGGTGTACACTTTTGAGAGCAAGGAACAGAATTTCATTTTTAATGTGTGCCAGAATCCCACACACAAAAATGACAATAAAGGTTATTTTATCTAATTCCATAGGCTCAGAATATAGTATATGTACATTTGTTATACAAATCAGAGTCCAAACTGATAAACGAATAGGCTTTTCTGCAAAATCCGCAGTCCCTATTTCCCCCCTCAATTCAGTATCAACTGATAATCCAAGGCATGTCAAGTAAAGTATATTCTCCTCTTTAGTATATACTATGACACAAAAATGTTTCATTTCCCTTGGGTTGAGTTTGGGCACAAATACCTGCTTATCTGTAGAACCACACCTTCATTCAGGTGTCTTTCATAGCAGGACCCTTGGTCTATGTGGGGGGAGACTATTTCCTATAGCTGGAGCCACTTGTAATGACTGTATTTCATGTTTCAATAGAATCTGATTTCTAAAGGGTATGTGTATGTATATATGTGTGGGTGTATGTATGTATCTATGTATGTATGTATGTATGTATGTATGGATGGATGGATGGATGGATGGATGGATGGATGGATGGATGGATGGATGGATG
>JANHGC010002841.1:81853-96270 GCA_027560395.1 Boaedon fuliginosus | reverse complement strand
ATTTGGTGTATAAGATGCACCCAGATTTTCACCCTCTTTTAGGGAGGAAAAAAGTGCATCTTATACTCTGAAAAATACGGTAAATTTCTGTACAGAACTATCTATCCCTATCGCCTTCTGTTGCTTGACTTCTTTTGCAACCTGGATGCTGTTAAGCTTTCTTTCTCCCCTTCTCCACTCTTTCTTTATATGTCGATATAATCACTATGCAAATCAAAATACAGGTAACCCTTGCTTAATGACCATTCATTCAGCAACCATTTGAAGCTACAATGGTGCTGTAAAAGGAGACTTACAACTGGTCCTCAAAGTTCCAGTCATCACAGCACCCCTGCAGTTATGTTATTGCGATTTGGGCACTTGCCACTTGATGACGGCAGTATCACAATCAGATGAGCATTATTTGGTCACCTGGTGATACAGTGGTTAGAGTACAATATTGCAGGTAAACTCTGTTAGAAAATTGTCAAATCATGTTGTAATAGAAGGGGTTAAAGCAAAGTAACATCCAACCTTGCTTCTCATTGGACAATTAAGGCGGAGCCAAAAAATTTACCCAGAACTCCCTCTTCTCCTTTTTCACTTGCCTTCCACCATGACACTAACAACAAACAACTATTATGCAACACACAACCAACAGACATTTCAATTACAGTTGCCAACTGTAACGCTGGTATAGTAGAAGGTGAAGGATCCATTTTTATTTCTGGCATAGGAGAAATAATGCAAGTCTTATACACACCCACCTTTGGACACAATTTATTAAGCACCATTAAATTAGGCACACAAGGTTTTAAAGTTTTACTTGATGACTTCGGTGGCTGTATTATGAGAAAAGATAACAATCAAATTGTTGGGAATATCACTGTTATTGATGGTCTGTCATTTCTAATCCCAGAATCTCAAGACCGAACTTCGATGCAAAAAAAAAAAGCCTCCACCCACGACAGAATCTGATCCTGATGAACATCCCGACTGACCCCTGAACAACCACCACGAAGGTAACCATCACACATCACACACATCCACAACTACAATAATCACCCCCCACCTTACCCGCAGACACTCAATCCACATTGTAAGAACCCACCACACATACCACACTGTCCAACACTCAAAAACAAAATATCACCAAAACCAAAAAACAAGCTCGCAACCTTGCTTCTCATTGGACAACATATATATATTGGAGGTTAGTTTGCTTTAACCCCTTCTATTACAACATGCTTTGACAATATTCTAACAATCCCTTTCTATTGTCTAACATGTTGGAATGGATATTAAAATATTTACATTATATACATGATGACAGAACAATAAACCATAAACATAAACCAGCGGCTTTACAGTGTGTCCAGTGCATGTCTTTTGTGAAGGGATCGAATACTTATTTCCCTCACTACAATGCAAATCCATCTTTGACTTTTGGGCACTGGGTTTTTGAAGGTTTTTTGGTTGTTATTCTGTCTCTCACAGCTACAATAAACCTACCATTACAATTATGGCCTGGTCATTTCTTTGTCAGAGGGCAAACGGATGAAACCAGCAGGGGATCAAATACTTATTTCCCTCACTGTACATAATAGTGATATTTATCATTATTAATTTATTAAACACATGCCATCAGACTGTCAGCAACTAATATTGATCTTTGACAGTTATCAGTTATTTATTTTCAGTTTAAAAAAAGGTCTCAGTTATATAATGAAAACCTAAGAATATTTTTCCAGCTCTCTGATAATTATTACTTAATAACCCATCTGAGGTACAGATGAAAAGCAGTGACTGAAACTGGTGTTTCTTGCAAATTTGATTTTTGATAAAGATGTGTCCTAGTTCATATTTATAAGTTATAAAATACCTCTGTAATCTTACTACTAACTTGAAAACTTCTGTAAAGTATGCACCTCAACATTGACTTACTATATTTTTCTGTAACTAAATTGGAATACAGAACAATCAAATAATCACTCTACATAATTGCCATTCCTCTTATGACAATAATCCTACACTATCTGTTTTGCACCAGTTTTATATTTTAATTTTCTGTAATCGGGAATATGACTACTTATCTTTTATAAAATAGATTGTAGATGATGCTATCTTTTAACTATTTGTTTATCCTAGCAAGAGAACTCAATTCTCTGGTTGTGTTAGGTATAAATTACATTATAATGTACTCTCTATGTGGGCAGGGTAATGCTGTGCCAATGGCAAAGGGGTATGATTATTAAATTCTGCATTCAAAAGAAAATAATAATAATAAAGCATTTTGGTTTCAGTTTCTTGAAATACTTCTGGCATCCTCCTACAGTTTTCTGGATTGAAGTAGCGATGATATTCACATGACAGGTGCAGTTTACTAGCCTGGTTATTTGAAGTCTCCTTCACATGGTGAATATGATCTCTTTTCAATTTGTAAGAGCAGTAAGTAACGGTACAAAGCAAACTCTCAAACAATTACTATCTGTAATATACAGTAAGTAAGCCTGTTAAGATATCTGGTTAGGAGGTAAGTTGGAGCCTGCAAGGCGCTGTTAATTTATTATTGATTGGGTTTTGTCCTCAATCGCCATTATATATTTTATAATATTTATTTTGGGTTATATTTTTAATGTGGAATCTTCTGCCCAGAATCACGATGGCAAGTGGGCAGTCATGTAAATAAAATAGTATATTGTGACATCACAATGCGAACACCTTTCTACTGTGCCCAACATTAGGATGCCAAGTACAAAGGAGCAGATTTATTTAAGTTTAATCTCTGCAACTCCCAAAGTGTTTTTTTTTAGTTCCTTTCTGCTAGTTTACTGCAAGAATGAAGCCTGCCTTCTCCTTCTAGTGGTATCTGGGTCATCCATTTCCCTTATTATAACTAGTCACTGAGTTCAATGCAGAACCCAAGTTGTAAAAATACTTCCTTTTTCACAAGGCTTCACTTTTGCTCTGTAGCCTATGTCTTTAAATATTTATTCTGCACTGATACTATCAAAAGCATTAATAAGTCTGAAATGGAAGAGAAACTTGCTTACAGACTTTACAAACAAACTTATTTTTTTTAAATGCAAATGATACATGTCTCATAGCATAAATTATTTAGGTTCAGGTTAATGCTATTTGTCATACTTTGTTCTGACTCGACTATTAAAAGCATTAGAACAGACAGTCCTGGAATTATGATCAAAACGGAGTTCAAAATTTCTGTTGCTAAGTGAAACAGTTATTAATTTTGCCCCATTTTACAACCTCTCTTGTGATAATTGTTAAGTGAATCACTGCAGTAGTTTAAGTAACACAGCTGTTAAATGAATCTGGCTTCCACATTGACTTTATCAGAAGGTCACAAAAGGTGATCACATGACTCTAGGTCACTGCAGCCATATAACTAAGTCAGTTACTAAGCGGCTGAATTTTAATCATGGGACCATGGGAATTTTGCAACATTTTGTAAGTGTGAAAAATGATCATAAGTCGCTTTTTTCAGTGTCATTGTAACTTTGAATGGTCACTAAATGAACTGTTGAAAGTCAAGGACTCCCTGCGATAGAAATTTTCTAAAATTCAGATTTATCTGTTTAACCTTTAAATGATTGTCTGTATTACCAGTATTCCCTAAATTTAAGTGGTTTAGAATTATCTTTTTAAATTTTAAACAGTGAGGACTCACAATCCTATCAACTTAAAAAGTGGTTTGTGCAGTACTGTAATGATGCTTCTTTTTTAAATTAACTTTGAGGTTCTTGAGATTTTGTTAAACAACTGGATCTGTAACTGATTTTATAGTACTTAATTATTTTAAAGAATAGATTAGTCACCACTAACAAAATAAATGCTAGATTGTTCAATAGTACCTGCTTTAATTATTTTGATCTGATCTCTTGTAGATTTTTGTAGTTAATTAGCATTAACAACTGAAAATTGTTCAGCTGAGATAAAACGGATAAAACCTCAGCTATTATATTTTGATATTCAGCTAGGACACTTTGCTAGCCAGTATTAAATATTCAATCTTATTTAAACTTTTATTGACTCAAGTTCAGAAAGTAAATGTATCTGAAAGTGTTAACTTAGCTGATGACTTATAATACTACATAGTTTAATAGCAATTTTTAAAAAAATTTTTATGGCCCTTGATGAACCCAAGGTTATAAAATTAGTCTTAAATCAAGCTTTTATCTACCTTTAAAATGACAGAGCATTGCTTTCATTTAAATTTTATTTTGAACTGAACAGCCAAGGTGAAATTATAACATATTTGTTAACTAAGTTAAGAGGAAAGCCTGCATAAATGTAATTCACTTCATATTATGTTTTATTTTATATGAGGAAAAAGCATGCCAACAAGATAGCTAACTCTCTTTGATTTCCATTCCTAAATAGACAAGGCTTTATTATTAATAAAATTAATGATAAAGCAATACTCCCAAACTGCTTTTCAGTACTAAATACAGGTAGTTTTTGATTTTCAGTGATAATTGAGCCCTGACTCATGTTCATAAGTTGTTGCGATTGCTAAGTTACAACATTTTTCATGGCACTCATTAAATGAATTCCATGGCCATTAAGTGCACATGGAGGTCATTAAACAATTTTATCCAGTGGGAAAGGGGGCGGGGTTTGAAGTAAACGTCAGAATCCTGCAAAAAGATTTCAAAAATCACAGTCATGAAGCAGCTATAAAAGTGAGACAATTGCCAAATACCCAAACTGTGATTACAGGGTGTGGCCATCCAAAGTAGGGTCATAAGTAGTTTTTGGGGGATCTCTTATAACTTTGAAATAACTGATCATATTTCAAGGGCTATCTCTGCAGCTTAAACAAAAGTGCTCGGTTGACTACTCAGGGCACTTTGTCTATGGTCTGACTGTCAAGGTACCTTATCTGGGTTAACTTTTCTTCTGACAAACAAGGCTAAGGTCCGCTTTCTTCAATTGTATGCCTCTCTTTGTTTCCTTCTTGGCTAGCTTTGTTGTTGTGCAAGGGCCTTGTCTTGGGACAATAATCTGGAGTGTAGCAGATGAATTTGACTGCATTAAAAAAAAGGTCACCATAGCACATCAGTTTCCAGTGTGTGATCTCTTGCCTTGAGAGATACATATGGGGTCAGCATCAAATTTTAGATTTTTTAAAAGGCTGATGGTGCTAGTCAAGAGATAGTTTCCTGAAAACCGTTGAAAGGAAGGAGGGAGGAAGCAAGGAAGGAAGGATGGATTCTAGAGTAGGTAGCTGAAATGCACAAATGAAAGTGAACTGTACCCGCCAGCTGCCTCTATTTTAAGCACAAGTACTGTATAGTCTCTGCTGACCTGGTATGAAGAAGAGTGGCCAATTCTGGATAGCTGCTGCCAGATGCCTGACATACTGACATACTGTAAAGTGGCAGCCAAAAAGCATTTGTTCATGATAGCTTAAGAAGTTTTCTAGAAATCCTTGCCTGTTCCCTTGGCTTGAGACCTTCATTTGTCTTTATTTCAAGCCAAACCAGCACACTGTAGAAACAGTAGTAGGTTCAACCCGCTCTTCCTCTTTTAATAGTTATGTCTTTGTTTTCTATTTGGGACTGATGAAGAACGCTTTAAAAGAAAGGAAAATAGACAAAACAGAGATGGCATCCAAACAGGACACAAGACAGGACAATGCCATTTAAGCTCTATAGCCAATTTCAGTCTTGCTGCTATAAATAGATACTTTGGACATGTTACTCTGAATATCTGGGGCAAATTGCATCTTCTTTTGCTGAAAACATTTTTTTCTTAATAATTATAGCAATGATTATGATACTTTGTAGCAAACATTAATTATCTTTTCAAAACTATTGGAGCAATTAACATTGCACACTTTGGCCATAACATCAAACTATAAAGGTACCTGCTGATGAATGCGAGTACTGTATTGTCATGAGAATCATGGCCTAGCCTGTCAGAAATATTTGTGTGAGTGCATTTTTCCTCTGTGTTTATATGATTTTTATGTTGGCTTGTCTATTTGTCCCTCTAGCACTGCATGCTTTTTTCCTCTTTTCCTGTGCTCTTCCTTCTTTGGCCCTTGGCTTTCTCTTGACAGATTCCTGCTGGTTGTGATGCTAGCATGAAATCCTGAAAAGTCTCATGGTTACTGTAAAATATTTGCTGTGAAATGTTACAAGGATTCATGGTGACTGTATCCTTCCTTGTAGACAATATAGGGGAGATAGAATAAAAGAAGCCTCTCAGTAAAAGAACTCTAAAGCAGGGGTCTCCAACTTTAGCAACTTTAAGCCGGGTGGACTTCAAAGCTGGCTGGTGAATTCTGGGAGTTGAGTTCCACCAGGCTCAAAGTTGCCAAGGCTGGAGACCCCTGCTCTAAAGCACTAGTTTCCATTCTTTTGGCTTGTCTGGGCTGCTTTGATTGAACAGGAATTGTTTTTGGCCGCATAATAAAATATACAACATAGTTAACGTACATACATTACATAAATAATGTTAAAGGTTAAACGAACCTGTGGGGATGCATTACTACCTTCCAGAGCCACATCCGGCCTGTGGGCCAAGGGTTGGCCATGCCTACTCTAAACATATACTGTAAGTATTATCCTGCCTTTTACTGCTGTATTTGAAATATTTATTTATTTATTTATTTCTTATTTAGATTTATAGGCCGCCCAACTCCCCTAGGACTCAGGGCAGCTTACAACAGCAATGATAAATTAAAAGAAGTAATAGAAAACCTAAAAAATTGAATTAATATTAAAATAATTAAAATATTATCAGACATATTATTAAAATATTATTGATCAACAACATACTGACGCATCCATACAGGGGAATTAATGGTCCCAAGCCTGCTGGCATAGCTAGGTCTTAAAATAGTTCTTAATAATGGTTCTAATAATGGTTAATAATATATTCAACTCATAGATTAATCGATTGTAATGATAGGAAGAAACTTTGGAGATCATCTAATTCATCCCTCCATCTAGCGTAGAAATCCACTACTCTACAGGTGGCCATCTAGCCTCTATTTAAATTGTTTTACTGTAGGAGAATCCACCACCTCCTGAGACATGTTCCACAGGATAATCCTGTGTCCACTTAAAATCTTCCTCCTTGTAATTTAAACCCATTGTCTCCTGTCTACTATTTTGGAATAATACTTGAACAAGTGTTCATCTTCAACATAACATTATTTCATATTGAAGATAGCTATCATATTTCTCCTTATGTTTCTCTTTTCCTGGTTAAACAAAGGCAGTGCTTCCAACTGTCTATTATTATTATTTTTATTTTTATTTTTATTTTTATTTATTATTATTATTATTATTATTATTATTATTATTATTATTATTATTATTATTAAAGTCTCTTATGATTCTGTGACTTTCCTTTGGAAATGATGCAGTTTGTCAATGTCTTTCTTAAAATACAGCATGCAGAACCGAATACGGTATAATATTTTAGCTGTGGCCTGAGCAGCAGGGCACAATTATGATTTATCTTGGTCTGACATTAGGCTATGGCAGGGGTGTCCAACTCAAGGCCTGTGGGCCAGATCTGGCCAGCAGGGTCTTTAGATCTGGCCGATGGACCCGCCCTGGAAACAGCGAAGGACCGGCCCTTAGTGCCTATTCAGCAAAAATGGAGGACGGCACGGGAGGGCCGGGCACATCCTCCCTCAGCTCTGTTTTCATTGGCAGAGGGCTGCAGGAGGCCATTGCAGCTGAAAAATGGAGCCTCGATGAGTGATGTGGAGCTGGCCACGCCCACACTCCCCCCCAAGGTCAAACACAACTCTGATGTGCCTGTCAATGAAATCGAGTTTGACACCCCTGGACTATGAATTAAGACTACATTTGCTTGAGTTCTACCTCATCTGACTTTGTAAAATGGATTGGAGTTAATGTGGAGCAGTTACTGCTGTGAGATTAGCCATCTTCAGGGATTTCTCTGTCCCGCCTTCATTGGGATATGATTAATTTTTCTCTTAAATAGCAAACACTGAACACAGAGCAGCATACTAGAATAAGTAGAGTGTTAACAATTGTAGATGCATAGTATTATGGTGTGTCTCACATAGCAAATTTCTACTCAGTGCCTCTCTAGATTTTTAAATTTTTAGTAGTAACGATTTTGCAGTGATAAACATTGTTCCTTTGTCTCAAATTTTCTATAGTTAAGAAGTTTTCCTATATTTAGGCTAAATAAAACATTCCCATAACTGTTTTGGCCTGTTAGTAACAGAACATAATTCCTCTTTATGACTATGACCAATGTTTGTAAATTTTATTTTTAATCCAGTTTTAGATTATTTCTAGAATTCTCTCTGAATGGAATTATTTAAACATGGAAGGAAATAATTGAATAGAGTACTGCATGATACCACTAAAAATTTCAGATGGGCAGCTGCAAAACTTTTGTGCATGTAAAATGCTTGCTTAGTTGGGAAAACGCTGAGTTTACATTCTGTCTGGTTTGTCAGCTTTCTGTATGTAAGCAGAATTATTTTTAAGGAGGAGGAGTTGTATTAATAGATGAATAGATCTCTTGCATTCTGGGCTAGTCATTTTTTCTCAGCCCAGCCTACCCCACACGGTTGTTGTGGAGAACATACGAAAAGAAATAAGCATGAAGTATGTTATCTGCTTTGAGTTATTCATCAAAATAAGAAAGGTGGGATAATATAAATAAATAAAGAACTTGAACATTTGAGGGATGCACTTTTTCCTCACATGATCTTGTTTTATGATGTTAATTATTTTCTATCTTCATCCTGAAATGCTGTTTCAAAAAAAGTATACTTATATAAAACACTGATTTTTGTTTTGGTGTTACTTCTCTATGTCCGAAATGTACAATTGGTCTTACACATTAATTCTTTCAAGGTATTTTAACATTTGTTTTGAAGGACATCCTTCTTTCAAATAACTGTTATTTGTCATTCTGAAATTGTCCTTTTCATGGAACATAATAAATGTCTGATACGTAGAGAACCTTTCTACCACCATTTACTTGACTGGCTGCATTTTCATTCAAAGGGCCTATGTAATGGTTTTATTATGTATTGCTGTTCAGAATTGAAAATCACTTAGAAATAAATTTATTTTTTATCTATAGGGAGACCTATTTATTTATTGAGTCGGTGAGATACTTATGTAAGAAATCTGTGTGGCCTAAAATAGAAGCCATCCTTGCTATAGCAAACTATATTTATATAGTGAACTAGACAACTTATGACCCAATCTTTCAAACGTATTTCCTTACCTAAACAGAGTAACAGAATGACTGCAGGCAACAAAAAAGAAGTAGAAGAGGGAATGACTTCTGACTTCTTGCTGGTTTCCCCACTGACTTTGATTGTGAGAAGCTGGCAGGGAAGCTGGAAGTAACAATCATGTGACTGTAGGATGACTGCAACAATATTGTATTGACCACGTGGTTGCAAATACAACTGGTCTTTGAAATTTCAGTTAGATAGAATGGCTGCCAGATTTTATATGCATTCTTTAAATTAAAAGAATTTGAAGTACCTTGATTCAAACAAATTTTGCACTGTGATGCATCTTTGGGCTAATCGAAGGTTACATACAGGCAAACAGATGGAAGAATTTTAGTAGAATATAGTGAATATGCTATTCTAACAGGACTTGCCTTTGTCAGGAAGAGCTAGCCAGGTGTAGTCATTAAGGTGCCAGACCAAGACTGGAGAGATACAGTAGATGGTTCAAATCTACTCCCCGGCATGGAAGCCCCCTAGATAACTTTGATAAAATGCAGTTTCCCAGGCCAACCCAACAGGGTGGTAGTTACTGTGGGGGGGGGAAATGGAAGAGGATGTACTTATACATCCTTCCTGGAAGCAAGGTAGAACATAATCTAATGTATAAATGAATTGGAATTAGTTAATTAGTACAATATTTCTTTGATTTTTGTGCAAAGAAAAATTTAGCACAGAGAAGCATTTCTGTAATCAGAAATTAGCACAGGAGGAACAATTTTTATACCAGTTGTGCACAGACTCTATTACTTGATGAAGGCAGAGGCTGTAAATGGTCTCAATATTAATTGAGAAGAGAATGTTTCTACTTGATAGCATGCAGTAGATACCCAGATAGTCCTGAACTAGGTGGCTTAATGTTTTAACGTATATAATGTTCTGACTAATTTTTTGATGTGATTTGATTCTTAATTCAAAATTTTCTTGGTTTCTTTTTAACTTTGAAACAAAACTAATTAATAATAATTATCTGTTGACTGCTTCCATTTGATCTTAAGGAATTGTTATAATTTGAAAATGATTATTTTGTACCATGGACATAACTAAAAAAGTTAAAATGGATTCTCTCTCTTGAAATTCAAATAATAAGGTCTTTTCTGAAAATGGCAGGTGTGACAATATAATATTTGCAGGGTAGAAACCTGCAGGTAATTAGATAGCTGTTATTTATGTCCTTAATTTGCTTTGTTTGAACCAGCTGGGTAGTTTGGGGTTTTAAGTAGATTTCCGTATCTTTATATATATTCATATTCTTTATGGGATTTCTCAATCTCTGATTCTGATAGCTCCAACAGTGTTTTTATGACAAATAACAAGACAGTATGTGGAGTTACACCATGGTGATAATTTGTGGTTGGAGGGGGGGGGGGAATTAAAAAAGATTGTGTGATATTAATTTGCATGCTTCCCTCTCCCTCCCTCCCTCTCCCATTTTTGTGATTCTAATGCAATATGCAACTTTCTCATTTTACCTGCTAGTAATGATAACAGCAAATTCGTTTCCTGTCTCAGCTTGAATGAAGGTTGAACTATTCACACTGTGCTGCTTTTTAGACCCATTAGTAGCTGTTTATTTGGAGCATGCCTAGCACTGATCCCCTACCCAGTAGATTAACTTTCCTGCTATATGGTGATTCTAGATCCCAAGCTTGCTGAGTTGCCTAAGTATTATGATTGCAGCACAACCAAGGAAAGTAGCTCATTGTTGGATTTAAGCAAATAAATTATTCAATTTTAGACAACTAAATAAAGGCATTTGTGGCTTTTAGAGCAGCATGAAATATTGAGATGTTCAAATGTTGCTGTTTACTATTAGATATTTATGGAACAAAGAATGAATGTAGAATAATTCCAGAACTGATTAATGGAATACATAGTGTGCTGAGCGCTGTGGTGGCTTAGTGGTGAAGATGCTCATCTCCCACTCAGAAGGTTGAAAGTTCAATCCTAAGTAGTAGCAGATGTTTCTCTTCTTTGCAAAGAAAAATATCTGCTGTGAACTCCGCACAGGCATCAGGAAGGGCATCTGGCCAGTAAATGCTCAGCTTCATCCAGTCGCTCTGATTCCATCCCAAATAGGGACTACAGGGTCATAAAAATAAAATAAAGGGCTTTTAAAATAATTGAAAAAATTGAAAAAAATAAAGCCATTTATGAATAAAATAGGTTCTTGCAATAACTCTTGGATAGGAATAGCAATATACCGCTTCATAGTGTAGTACTCTCTAAGCCAGGGCTGTCAAACTTCTGGCCCACGGGCCGGATGCATCCTGCACAGGCCACACCCCTGCCTGGTTTAGCGAAGGGGGGAAAAGTCCCGATACATTATGTGATGCCGCCATGATGACATGAGTTTGACACCCCTGCTCTAAGCGGTTTACAGAATCAGCATATTGCTCCCAATTTGAGTCATTATCAATAACTCTCAGATATCATTTTCAAACTCTATTCTGTCAGTCCATGTATCTTAGTGCATTCCAATAATTATCCAGTGGGCAGATAATTATCCAATATAATGATTTTACAAACCTTCAAATAGATTTTAAGAAATTACCTTATTTTAGATCAGATTTGGATAAATTGAAACTACTCCTAATTGGTAACAAGCTATGAATGAAGACTAAGCAACAAAGAAAAGCAGGATGTAACAGGGATGGACAGAGAAAATAATTAATGCTGCATAGATATAATTTTATTTAACATTAAATTTGATCTGCTTATGTAGCCATTGACTGTCAGGCTATGCAAGCCATACTTAATTGACTTCCTAATCACTGCCATGGGGTACTTTGTCAAATGTAAGATACGTTCTGTCTACACTGCATTCCCAGCATCTGTTAAGGAAGTTATACAGTTAAAAAAGAAAATAGTTAATCTGGGAAGACTTGTTTTTGACAAACCCGGTGACCACAAATACTTCCAAGATATTTACAGACCCAACAGCTTTGTTATTTTATCCTAGAATCTTTCCAAGTATTAATAGAAAACTAAATAATATTTTCCCCCTGATTCTTCTTCTTTTTCCTATTTTTGAAATAAAAGACATTTCTGTGTCTCCCCCAAATATACCTACACCCTTGGATCACAGAATCACCTCTCAGGTGTCACAGAATGAATTCCAAATGTAATGCTAGGCAGCATGTCCCTTGTTTGGTCACCCTGTGCCTTTTTGTTTGGATAAATGCATTTTCTATATGTTTTATACAAACGTTAAGAATAAACTGGGGGTCCTTCTCTGCATTAACTGGCCTGGGCAAGTCATCTCTGTACTTCCCTGATGCACAGATGATGATTTGAGGGCAGTTTAATGGAGAAGATGATGTGGTAGTAAGGATTTGTCTTATCAGGCCAAACCCAGTCATCTTCCTGGGGTATCTTATCCCCCAATTGTTCTGTTCTTGTTCTGAAATGCTACAGCAGGGGTGTCCAAACTTGGCAACTTTTGAAGACCTGTGGACTTCAATTCCCAGAATTCCCCAGCCAGCATGGAAGTTCCATAAGTCTTAAAATTGCCAAGGTTAGAACATCTCTGCTATACAGCTTTGAAGAGCATTCTAACTTTTGTACCTATAGCAATTCTGAGCTGTATATTATATATCGTATATTCTGAAATTACTTAAAACAGGTTCCCTCAGTCTGGTGCCATTACATTGGTCACATTTTTCAACTTTGAAATTGAAAGAGATCCATATGGTTTAGGACCTTGATAAAGCTCCGCCAGCTCTTCAAGTGCTTTCTGGATACTGTAAAAATAGCCAGGAGGCTGGTAACTTTCTCACAGTGAATACAATCTTATGCTAAGTTTCAGTTTTCATTGCATGAGAGGCTGAGAGATATATATAGCCTGCTTGAACCGCTGAGAAAATAATAGTGGGAAACAGGCTGCTTTGTGTGATTGTTTAAAAACCTCATGTTGCATTGTCAACTTGCAAATTACATCGCTATCGGATAAAGCTTTTCGGCAGTGGGAAGGTGGGTGGGAAGAAACCACCTTTATTAGCTCATATGCTTTTTTAATCTATGCAATTTTATCTTGAAGAGTAAATCCAAATTTTAAAAAGTTCTAGACATCCGAATCAGTCACAATGTTTATGTCATCTTTTTCACCTCTCAGGAAGACTGAAACTCTACAAGGGATGGTGTTAAGAAATTTTTGTGCATTGTTTTTTGGGCAGAATTGTCCCATTTTCACAGCAGATAGCATCTGTCTTGCAGGTTAAAGACGACGATAATAAAACAGCAAGGCTGTATAAGTTTTATACCAGCTTGTTTTGAAGTTAACATGTTTTAGTGTGTGTGATTTCAGTAGTGACAGCTGAAACATGGTACCTCCAGGGACTACTGCTGTCTCATACTGCTGACTTGTTCTTTTTCCATGCTCTGCAAATAAAGCTGGTTTTGTGTAGCATACGGGAGAGCTTTATGTGGGGTAGCAATTATTTATTGACAGCTGTTGAAATAAAACGAGGCCTTCCTTGTTCATTAGGGCTGGCCCCACTTATATTTGTGATACAATTGTTTCCTTGTTTTGCCATTGATTCTTAAGGGCATAACATTGGCTTATTGGCAAAGCACAACGGTGAATTAATAGTCATATGTACTCTCTGGATATTTTTACCAACAAAAGGTTGTCTCTATGGGATCACCCAGAATGAGTCAAATAGGGTATTTGTGTTCTGATGATCTCCCCTTGTTAAAATGGAGGTTTTTAGCTCTTGTCTTTAGGGTTAGGGTTTTTTACCCATATCATGTTGAATGATGATGTTTGTCTGCATTTCAGAAATAGCTCTATACAGGACTCTTTGCTTCAAATGTTTGTGCTTGAAATTTGTGCCATATCCTTATCAAGACAGAAGTAAAATAATGCTCAAATAGATACATTTGAGGATAGCGATATTCTGTGTTTATGCTGGCTAAGCCCCAATTTATACATTTTTCTGATCAAAGAAAGCAGAGTGACAGATGTAGCAATAGTTGATGAAATAATTAGTTAAATACCATAAACTATTCAAATGCAGCCAAAACAAGACTGCTCAGGTAGAATTCTCTGGCATAGTAACATTGGCAAGAACTTGTTTCCTTAGTTTATAACCCAATTCAGAATTTATGTCAGGCATACAGTATTCTGTTTATCCTTCATGCAACTTATAACTACTTTCTGTGTTCT